>JASEVX010000007.1:38149631-38199942 GCA_031761405.1 Serripes groenlandicus
AGACAGACAGACAGACAGACAGACAGACAGAGAGACAGAGATACAGAGACAGAGAGAGAGAGAGAGAGAGAGAGAGAGAGAGAGAGAGAGAGAGAGAGAGAGAGAGAGAGAGAGAGAGAGAGAGAGAGAGAGAGAGAGAGAGAGAGAGAGAGAGAGACAGAGAGAGAGAGACAGAGAGAGACAGAGAGAGACAGAGAGAGACAGAGAGAGACAGACAGACAGACAGAGAGAGAGAGAGAGACAGACAGACAGAGACAGACAGAGAGACAGAGACAGAGAGAATGAGTAAGCGATCAATTCATTTTCAGACTACTCCAGGTTAACATTGATTTCGACAAATGGACCACGTCGCACGATAATCGATCTTCTGGACTTTGCTTCATCCGAAGAGACCCTGATCAGCCTGAGCCTCCGTGGAGTTCAAGCTGGTAACTCACTGTTCGCTATGTAATCGCTACAGCATCCTGGTTGTCTATGGATGGATAAAGAAATATGTTCAAGCCATATTAATTGGTTGAAAAACATTGCGGCCAGGCGATATCAGAAAGATGGCAAAATGAGAAAACTTTAAAATACGATTATTACGCAGTGATTTTCTGATTTCAAGAAATATTGGAAGAAACGTTCCTTAAGTGACCCACAGCACAATTTAATCAAGCCATATTGATTGGCAGGAAGACATAGCAACATTTCCTCATCAGAAAAGGGGTAAAATAAACGTGTAGCTTTAAATGATTCATCCTTCTAACGATCTGGATCTAAGAAATGTTCCTTTGGTGGACGGACCTCTTTCAAATTGTTCGAAGATTCAATGCCTTATTACAAACGCCATTAACTAATAAGGTATTTCACTTACAGTGTCAACTCTTAGCAGTTACATTCCCACTCTTGATTTTAAAAAGAAATCCCTGATATGAGCAGTTACATAAGTGTAACTAAATCATCACCCAGGTATCGATTTAGGGCCATCTTGTTGCTCTTGTTGGAAGAAATGTGGGAAAACGGAGAAATTGAAAATTAGTAGTAATGGCTACCATCCTCGGGTAGCACGTCCACCTCGAGAGTGGGAGACATGGGTTCGATCCACGGTCGGAAGAAGTGAATTCTCTGCTAGGCGCTTATGGTTGCACTGGTTTCACAACGACTGATAACGACTGATGAGTCTGTGTCAGGATCAACCTACCAGCAGTATAGGTAATTTATCCAAGAATCACTGTTGAAAGGGCCATTAAACACATTTCAAAATCCATTCTCTGCATTAAGGTGACACCATTACCACTGTCAAGCTGGTGTCAGGATAAACTTACCAGAAATGATAGTAATTTACACAGAAAGCGGGGGATATAACTGCTATATATATTAGCCGTTCCACTAGAAAACCATCATTATTGACTCTGCGTAATGTATCGACACGGATCAGCCTAAGCATGCAACGCAGGCTTACCCGGATAGATACTTTTCGCATCCTGTGGATTTTCTGTTTCAGGAATCATTACTCTTTACCTCTATCGCCCTGAGACGGAATGTGTCGGTCAGGATTAGGCTGATCTGGATCGATACATTACGCAGAGTCAATAATGTTGGTTTTCTCGTGGAACGGCTCATATATGTATACTGTTGAAAGCATCGTAAAATCAATCAAAATCAACAGGAAAGTCAGTTATCGCCTGGATCAGGGATATGTTAAACTAATATAATACGATTACATTGTAAGAATAGGAGAACTGTTCTTGTCATTTTCTAATAATGTTTCATATAGCCAATGGTGAATAATTTTCTCAATAAGTGTTTATTTGTTAGGTTTTCTGTTAAAGATACATGTCGACTGTATCTTGAAAACTGTCGAATGTTTGTAATGTTTTGTAATGGATGTTTAATAAAGGGTGTACGCTAGCCGTAATGATACCCCAATCACTGTGAGGTCTCGTATGATTGCGTGACACTTTACACAGGGAGTGCAGGGATATAACTCCTATATACTGTTGAAAGTGGCGTAAAATCAATCAAAACCAATCGATAATTCAGTTATCGCCCGGATGAAGGATATGTTGAACTTAAAGGTATACATTGTAAGACAGTGAGAATTCTTATGGTGAGCAATTGTTGTCATTTTCTCATAATGTTTCATATTGCTAATGGTGATGACTTATACTATTCTCAAAAAAGATAATCTTAAGAGCCGAGTCCCGGTAGCTCAGTCATTAGATGTCAATCAAGGGGTTGTGAGTTCGAATCCCAGCCCGACGAACATTCTTTTCGAAGTTTGACAAATGTCACTGTGGCATGCGCTGTTCGTCTTTCATTTGGGCTTACATTTTATGTGAAAAAGCAGCAAGTTGCTTTGAAAGTATGTTGTGTGAAGTACTGGTGTGAGAAAGCCAGGAAACGCATGAGTAGGTGAACTGACCGCCGGGATATGACTGATTTTTTTTTTAAAAACGGCTTTAAATCCTAATACATACAATCTTTCTTAAGTTGTCTATTATAGAGACCTCTTTTACCAGGGATACGATCTAATGTGTGTAAAGGGTGTGGTGTTAAGGGTGTGTGTGAAAATTACACAATCATCAATGTGATGTCTTGTATGAGTATGTGTCACATGAATTTCAAAATAATTAAAAAAAAAAAAAAATTATTTCCATACAGTATTTATGGTGAATAATTTATACTTTTCTCAACATTTTGTTTCTTTCATATAAGTTGTCTATTATAGAGACGACAGACCCCTCTGTATCTGGAATACGGGCTAATGTGTGTTAAGGGTGTGGTGTAAAGTGTGTGTGCGAACATTACAAACATTACACTACAAGCTTAACAGTATGCACATTATACAAAGTAAACGTACACAATGTAACGTTTTAATCCATGAAGTTTTATACATAATTTAGAAATTTAAGTTAGACATAAAGATCTTATATGTTTCTTTTAAATATATGGAAAACGAGTAGCTTGAAAGCGGATAGCTCAAAAACCTTTTGAGAAAATCCCTAGAGGCCTTATTTTCAACTTGAGCAAGTTGTAACTTTATCAGAATGTTTGTCTTAATGATATGTAGGTCAAGTTCGAACATGGTTTATGACGGGTCAAAAAGTAGGCCACTAGGTCAAATTGAAGGAAAAGTTTGTTAACACTCTCAAGCAGTTTGAAATTTTGTCAGAATGTTTGTATTAATGATATCCAGGTCAAGTTCGAATATGGGTCACATTGGGTCAGAAACTAGGTCAGCTTGAAATTTGGTCAGAATTCTATCTAAATGATATCTAGGTCAAGTTTGAATATGGGTCATGACGGGTTAAAAACTAGGTGACTAGGCCAAATTGAGGGAAACTCTGGATACTGCATTTTAGCTTGAGCATCTTGACACTTTATCAGAATGTTTTTCTTGATGATAACTAGGTCAAGTTCTAACATGGGTCATGTTGTGTCAAAAAGTAGGTCACTAGGTCAAATTGAAGGAAAATCTTGTTAACACTCTAGAGTCAACATCCCCCGCATGTTAGTACTTTCAGTACTTTGATTAAAGTTTACTACGGCCATCTATAGATAACTTCTATCATCCCTATGAATGCGTCTGACGAACATTAGTCCTTCCCAATATGCAGACGAATCTGTAGATATTATTTTAAAAGCATTATGACAAAATGAGATATTGCGCAAAATGAGCAATTTTTCATTTTGTCACAATGTTTTCTTGTCTATTCAAAACTCATTCTTTGAATTATGTATGTTTCTCCCTGTCTGCCTCGATGTGTTCAAAGTCATCTACTACAGAGTTGCCGTATGCGTGAGAGGGTTTATGTGTGAGAGGGTTTATGCGTGAGAGGGTTAATCCACAGGCTTGTATTACTAATCATGTGCTGCTTTTAGAACTTCCGTGTATATCCATTTCCCACATACAACACATCTGCAACAGACGTCTTTGAAAGCATCTGGGTAAATTATGAAAATTCTATTTGAATAAATTTAAGTCATTCTTATTGAATGAAATTGATAACAAGTGTTTTCAAAAGTCGTCTGCAGCAGATGCGTCAAAATGCGTCTGTAGGTGGGAATGGGATTTTAACTTATTACAACAGACCAATATAAACTACAGATGCCAGGTAAAATGTAAAGAAAGACTGAGTTACAATCATTGTCTGGTAAATGGAAGAAATATTCGTTCATTATAAAATATTTATCTTTTCCTTACACTATTTTAAATTATTTTCTCGGTATATGGTTGCAAATTTCTATCACATAACTGTTTAACACTTTCCAACTTGCGGACGCATTTTAAGGTGTAATCATACCTTTGAAAAACCGTCGTTTTTGACGTCAAAACGTATGTTTTTGCGACAATTATAGTGTGGTTAATGAAACCGCCATCACTTTCTCGTTTGAAGTGATATTCGGATGAAATAGACGGCAGACAGTAGGGAATATAATTTCCTGCAAACTGATATCAATTCTATACATGACAAATTAGATAACAAAATGCGAATTAAAAAGAAAGTTTCGCCAAAACATTAAAACAGTTATAGGATTATTTCTGATTTATTAAAAATTCGCCCGAGAGATTTCTATTAAAAAGATATGTCATTTAGGACACTTTTTCGTCTGCCACTTGCCGACATTTCATGAATCATAATGCAGTAAAACGTCTGTTGCGCTTCGGAACGTACACTGCATAATTATAACTAGATATGCATCCAAGTTAATAAAATGAATATAGATGTTTTCAGTATAATTATTAATTTCAATCTTTTAAGTAAGCTACCCCCTAATAAATAATGTAAGGTTGTATTTATTTGCTTTTCTTTAAAGATTCAAAGTAGCTACGGTATTGAAATTTATATAGTCAAAACATTAAACATACAACAAGTTTAAAAAGTATAATTATCACATATTTTATTTGTCTTTTCTTTTGTTTTGTCACGTATTTCAGATAACTGTTTAAAAAATACCATTCTGCCATTCTCGACAAAATGCCAGTTTGATTGATATTTTGGTTCAAAGAAATTGATCGATACTTTGTTTCATAGTAATTGATTGGTATTTTGGTTCATGATTGATACTTTGTTTCCTAGTAACTGATTGGTATTTCGTTTCTCGTAAAATGATCAAAATTGCAAATTCACAATGCATACAACGATGTAATAGCACCACAGCAGACAATTCGGGTTGTTACCAAATTAAGCTGGGAGACCGTGCCGATATACATCTTCATTTGAAACTGTTTAACATATATTGAATAGCACTACTGCATGACAATAATAACATAAATACTTCCCGCAAACAAACTAAAACATTATAACTGATATATTGTCAGAAAACTTTGCATCAGACAAGTCCTATCGTGAAAATTGTGCATGCGTTACTCAACCATAAAAAACTTTCGTGAATTAATGAGTATTGACGGGTGGATACTTATTCATGCGAAGATAATTACATTGCAGGTAGCTACTCAGCAAAATTTGATGTGTCAGCATATACGAGGGGTGATCCAGAAATAATAGGAATTTTGTTATAATTTCGACACAAATCAAACTTGTAGAAAATAATCCTTATTGTTTCAACAGTCAACATTTCTCTTACAAACATGACAAATATTTGAATAATCGGTTGACAAACAATATTTCTGGGAGATTATAAAAAAATGAAAGTACAATGGGGGAGGGCCAATGTAGTAACGTCACTCTGACGTCGCCGTTTGAAGGGAAACGTGTAGGTTTGAAAACGTGAATAAATATTTTAACAACAGTTATATAAACTCAATTGTTGCATCAACTCCCCCAGAAGCCATTGCTTAAAAACATTCAATAAACTTTGTTCAGCGAAATGCGTAACATGTGATGTGTAAATAAATGACACAATTATTATGGGGAAAACGACACTCACACAAGATGTTCCTTTCAACATTAGAACTGGCTCTTTTGCAAGTGACATTAGTTTCCCACTGATTTCTGCCCTCCAACCATGAAAATATGTGTTATTATACATCGCTAGTGACTACTAGACTCCTGGTTAACTTCACTGAATAAACATTTCAAATATTGATTTTGATTTGTGTCTACGTTGTGATATAATTTCACTATTTAGCATTTTTCAATTGTTCATTTGACGTCATTTTGTACGTGACGTTCTTGCACGTCGGTAAACAACTTTATTATTTTGATGGTTATTATGGAACAAAAACATTAAGCCCTTGTTATTAGAACAACGTAACAACAATTGCAAATTTTCGGTATCTTTTGTTTGTGTATATGTGAAATGTACACAGCTTAAACAGGTACTAAACTAAACTAATGACAATATTAGAAATATTAATTCGCCATAAGGTAGAGCAAAACAAATATATATATGGTATGAATTTCCTAAATATGTATTAACTATTACAATAATTACTAAGAAAATCCTATTTATTTTGGATCACTCCTCGTATATATATAAACAGATTTCAAAGTTGATTATCTTGTATTCTGTATTATGTCTATTTATAAAATATAGACTGTATGATTTGAAATAAAATAGCTATTTAGGGAGAAATAAATTAAAATATCCATTTTTTGTAGGGAGTAGATTTCATGATACCATACAATTGATGAATAGATTGTCAATTTTAAACTGCGTTTCAGCTAAAATATCGCAACGTGCGTTCCGACGCGAGACATCGGTAAAGCGGAATTCTGATTTACTAAAAATTGGCTCCACAGATGTTCTTCAAAATTCTGAAAACTTGTAGTAGAAAGGTCGATCGTAATGATGTGTACTTCTAAAAATAATCTCTTGGGTAAATCTTTAGTAAATTAAAAATTATGTAATATCTTTGAAAATATTCCAGCGATTTCTTTATCCACACTCTTATTGTCACAAAAACGTACGTTTTGACGTTGAAAACGACGTTATTTCAAAGGTATGATTTCACCTTAAGCATCATCAGCAAAATACTTAAGAAAACATTGTGGGAAATAGAGAAAGTACTCACAATGAGTTATTTCTCCCTCCTCCTGAATGTTTTCAACTGTATTCATTTATAATGCTTTCATTTATAAAATGTTTTCACATTCTTGACAAGATGTTTTCAAAATCGTCTGCTGCAGATATGTTGTATGACGCGGAAAGGATTAATAGCTGTTTATAACTGTCAAATGGTTGTATGATATATTTCAAGTTGTATGTTTTATGGGAGAAACAGTCTGTGAAAAGTTAAATGAGGAAATATAATAAACACAATGTAGGTACAGAGCTGAAAACATTGTAGGCATCAAAAGAGAAAAGGGATTTCTCCATTTCTGCAATATTTTAAAACTATCTGCTGAAAAAGCATCTCTGTTGTCTTTATGATAGAAAAGTTGAATTTGCAAAAAGTGTTATTCGTTAATTCTCTTAATTTATCCTTGATCCCTCTCAAGATCACCTCGGTGGTGTAGTGGTAGAGTGTACGCCTCGGGTGTGTAGTGGTAGAATGTACGCCTCGGTTGTGTAGTGGTAGAGTGTACGCCTCGGTGGTGTAGTGGTAGAGTGTACGCCTCGGTGGTGTAGTGGTAGAGTGTACGCCTCGGTGGTGTAGTGGTAGAGTGTACGCCTCGGTGGTGTAGTTGTAGAGTGTACGCCTCGGTTGTGTAGTGGTAGAGTTTACGCCTCGGTGGTGTAGTGGTAGAGTGTACGCCTCGGTGGTGTAGTGGTAGAGTGTACGCCTCTGTTGCGTAATGGTATAGTTTACGCCTCGGTGGTGTAATGGTAGAGTGTACGCCTCGGTGATGTAGTTGTAGAGTGTACGCCTCGGTTGTGTAGTTGTAGAGTGTACGCCTCGGGTGTGTAGTGGTAGAGTGTACGCCTCGGTGGTGTAATGGTAAAGTGTACGCCTCGGTGGTGTAGTGGTAGAGTGTACGCCTCGGGTGTGTAGGGAGGTCGTGGTTTCGATCCAAGGCCGGTAGTAATAGCTACCCTCCTTGGCGCTCAGGGTTGTGCGGTTAGCTTTACGACTGACTGACTGGTGTCAGGATAAATGGACCAGTAATAATGGTAACCCACACAGGAACACCCGTGATATAAATAAAATAGTGTTGAGAGCGGCGTTAAACATTAAATGATCCATCATATCTCATGAAAGGGGAAAATAGCTCTTCAATTTATTTTTCCGAACACAGTTATCTACCGGCTAAACTTAAGAATCACCTGTATTCTGTGTCTTGTTTTTTAAAGAATAGAATACTTTTAACTGTCATTTTTATTGATTCAATAATTCATTTTCGTCAACAAATTAACCCTTTCCCTTATAAAGACCCTTTCTGACGCGTCTGCAGCAGAACTCTTTTGAAAACATTGTGACAAAAGGAGAACTTCATAATAAAGAGTACTTTCTCCTTTTGCTACAATGTTTTCCAACACTCTTTCATTTACAGACATTTTTCATACGTTTTGCCAAAATGTTTTCATTCATTCACAGAGATTTTTATATGATTGGCAAAATATTTTCATAGTCGTTTGCTTACGCTTATGGTTTATGACAATTTACTGAACAATGAATCGAAACTGCTCATTTGAAAACATTGCGGCAAACGAAGGAAATGCCCATAACTAGAATCTCTATTCAACAATGACATATTTATTAGTTTCTATAATTTTGCATGGATGTCATTAAAGTCGTTTTGTGTATATTGTTTGTATGTGGCAAATCAACGAAGAATGCCGACTTCGCCTCTGTATGCTGCGATGAACGGCAACGAATCTTATTTAGAGAGTCGCGCTCATTTTTCGAAAATGAGTGTGGTTGTTTGAACAGACAGAACAGTAGGAATCCGTCGTTGCCAAGTGGTAAGCATCGGGGATTTGGAACCGGGCGTCCCGGGTTAGATACCAAGTCGCGGCGGAAATGTTGGAATGACCTGGAGAAGGCACTGATCCTAGCCTGGTAGTGCCAAAGACAATTAAGGGCTTTTGCAAACAATGCAGATTCAGGTCGTACCGAGCTTTGTTTGTGACTTAGATATTTTAAAATGTTCCCAACTTCCTGGTTGGACCAAAGCTGGAGTGGTCGTTTTTTCAACATGGAAGATTCGACTTTATGAAATTAAGAGGATTAAGAGGGTCTAACAACATAAATTTAACCATTTGTAATGTTTGTTTCGTATGTTTCAGGTGTAACTGTATTGGTTCTGTGTCGTAGTACCCACACATAGTTCATTTATACATTTTAAAGTATATATTATGAACTGTTTCATTGAGATGAGTAGTATATTTTCTATCAGTTTAAGGATTGCTGTAGCACGTATGTCTGTTCGTTTGTATATATTGCAGTACTATGTGTTGCTGTCGGATGCCTAAACGGTTGGTTTGATTTAGTAGACCGAAGGCTTCCTACCAGAAACGTTCACCGTGCATGTGACGACTGCGAACAGGACTTTGTTTGCACGTTTTTTTTATTATAGGAAAGTAGATGAATTTCAGTTAATCCTGTGCTTAAGACAACACTGTAATAGCAGTTCCCTGTATATAGCGGCCACATTTTTTAGTTTCCCAAATACTCATTATCTGTATAAATAACCATGTAATTGAATACCCCTGTGAACTACGAGCAGAGTGTTCACTTCCCATGGGTGGTCTTTAAACACAGGTTTGACTGTATTAAAAAGAGAGCCAGAAACGTCAAACACTCAGTGGTAAAAGATATGCAGAGCCAATTTCCCTCTATAACTGTAACTTTGTCGGTGTCACTCCCTCGTGTACTTTTGAGCGATGCCTAATAAAATTCAGCCTTAACGCTTTCCCAAATACACATAATATGCAGCAGACTACTTCATAAAGATCTTAGGGGGAAATACAGAAAATCACTATAAATCAAAGTTGAATTAATGAATTGATTTAAGAAAACAAAAGGAGAATAATTTCAATATATTCAATACTACATGCTGCTTTTTAATTGTCGTAGGATACATCCCAATCGGTATCAAACGTGTTATTTTGATTAATCCTTTCGCTGCCAAATGCAATACAAGGCTTTTGCAAACAATGCAGATTCGGGCGAGACAGCACATAACGAGCTGCCTCTCCAGAAATCTGCATTATTTACCACTTAGTTATTACATTGTATAATACTTCCTGTTGGACGAAAACTGAAGTGGTCCAATTTTCAACATGGAAGATTCGACTTTGTGAAATTAGGCAGTAAAAAAGTAATGAATCATGGAGAAGATATCGCAATCCACCTTTTGACGCAACAGAGGATGTGTGTGGTTTACATCTGACAGACGACACGTCTGTAATGATTGCACATTGTGTTGCGCCATTTCCAACTGTCCGGGCCGTACAGTGCCACACAGTTTTCAGCGCCACCTGAAGGCTGAGAGTCGCCCCGATCTGAAATAAACCCATTCCCACATACAGTAAATCGAGGGCTTGGCGTGAAAGACACTCCAAGAACGGACACTCCAAGAAAGGACATATCAGGAAAGACAAACCAAGAACGGACACATCAAGACAATCCAAATACGGACACTCCAAAAAAGGACACTTTAGGAAAGACAAACCAAATACGGACACATCAGGAAAATCAAAATACAGACACTCTGTCTGTCTCTCTCTCACTCTCTCTCTCTCTCTTTATGTCTCTCTCTCCCCCTCTCTCTCTCTCTCTCTCTCTATATATATATATATATATCTCTGTATGTGTCTCTTTCTCTCAATGTATATCTCTGTCTAACCCTAACCCTAAATTGTCCTGAAGTGTCCGTTCTTGGAGTGTCTTTCTTGAAGTGTCCTATTTGGATTTTCCTGATGTGTCCGTTCTTGGAGTGTCTTTCTTGGAGTGTCTGCATTTGGATTTTCCTTATGTGTCCGTTCTTTGTTTGTCTTTCCCGAAGTGTCCTTTCTTGGAGTGTCCGTTCTTGGAGTGTCCGTCCTTGGAGTGTCTTTCTTGGAGTGTCTTTCTTTGAGTGTCTGGTTTACCATTCTGGTTGGCATGTCAACCAAAAGAAAATACCTTTAAATTCCGAAAATATGTAGCAGATTATCAATTAATATTGTAGAAATGTTCCTTGTTTATTCTTTTACCAGATTCCTTCAAGTCATATTGATTTGTCCAAAAACATGGCTGCCAGGGGTTGTGTCTGTTTTCCTTATATGGATATAGGTCATGGTTATGGTCCAACCGCAGTTGTTTCACTGTGTTAAGGTGTTTTCAAAGTATATTATTGTAATATCATAATATATATGATTTACCAATTCCCATATACATCAAATCTGCAGCAGCGACTTTGGCATCTAGGCAAAACTAAGGAAAATCTTTATAAATGAAAATAAAATTATTGAATAGAATTTAAAACATTGTAGCAATTGTAGACATTGCGCATTATGAGCTTTTTCTCTTTTTACCACAATGTTTTCAGAAGTCATCTGCCACAGTTGCTTCAAAGTGTATCTGCAAGCTGTAAAGGATTAAGGTGATGAAAGGATTACTTGTACAGCTTTTTTTTAATCAATATTTGAGCTACAATTATATTGCCATTTTTCTTTTATGATGGTCTCCAAAGAACAAACATATTACAGTTTGATACTTTTATTAGAAAAGTTAAGAAAGTCATAATAATTTAATAGAAATAAAAGGTGATAAAAAAGCAAACCGGTACAAATAAACAATTTGCTAAATGAATCAATAATTATTACAAGACGAATTTTGATGCAAAGCATCAAAGACGCCACGCATGATTTTGAGACATTATTTAAAGGAAGTAGTTGCAGTTCAGAACATGTAAATAACGTGTAAATAGACAAGATGTAAATATTTCGAAAAAGAAGGCCAAATGTTCCTTTATTTTAAACAAGAAGACCAAGATGTGCCTACAATGCTCACCTGGCTACCATAGCCTTTCAAAGAAGGTTACCAAGAGCAGAAAGGGTCAGTTTTGACCTAGGGATAGACGTTTTATATGCTGCGATATATGTGATATTCAGCATTAGTCGTAAAATGTCAAGTTTAGTCCTAAAACCATATTGTTTACAGTTTGCTTAACATTGACTGCAACTATAATGTGTCAAAGAAGCTGAAGTTTCTTAATATTTTACCAATACTCGGTTTAAAATCTGCTCTAACGAGATCAATTAGATAAAACAAAAAAACAAAAAAACACAAAAAAAACCACATAGGTGCTTAAATATTAACATATGTTAATGCCTATGGTTATAAGTTAAGTATGACACAAGCTTTGGAAGGAGAGCGGGAAGTCTATTCTTCTATTCTCCTTCCAGTTTAGCATTATTATGATAATAAGGACGGGAGTATATAAACAAAAAATACAAAGTTATTTTAAAAAGTTTAAATGTTATTTTATATTCATGCATTAAAATGTTTTATGTGAGCTTTTAACTACTATCCTTTTAAGATTTAGCAGATTCAGCGAATTATTAGAGTTCCTTGTTCGAATATGCCAATGGGATTAACTACTCGAGTCTAACGGTTGAAATGTCCTACAGCCTTTGTACTCGAGAGTATCAAAATTGAGCATTTATGACATTAAAGGAAAAGGTTCACATGTATATTCAACATATAGCAAGAATACAATGGACAGAATGAACAAACTGTATGGTGATTAGAACATCAACAGATTTTTATAAATAGGCAGATTTCGGGGCCTTAAACCAAATAATTAAAAAAGCGTAGCCTAGGAGCTCGTAAGGGTCGTAAATCAAATTATTAAAAAAAGCGTAGCCTTTGAAGTTAGGGAAAAGTTATTAAATACAAATTAAATGTGTCTAAAGATTTGAAATAACGGTAGAAGACATACATATTTTGCATCTTTTTGTTTGTTAAATCAGTCAATACAATTTATTGATTCGTATAGGTTGCTTTTTTCAAACGTATAATAGAGTTTTTCTTAACAATAATAATGTTGGTTGCTCCCTTTTCGATTACGTCACCTTATGGTACAACATTAAAATCTAGCCCATACTGACGCCGCGTTTCCATGCGGCGTCAATAAATAAGACAGTGGTGCAATGGTGGCTGATAACAGATATTTTTACCAAAATGTTTTAAAAGTCATCTTTTGCAGAAATGTTGTATGTGGGAAAGGGTTAATTGATTATTGAAAAATAACAGTGGATATATTCCTGATAGACTATGTGTTTTAAACAGTAAGTAACCTCTTCCCACATACAACAAATCCTCAGCATACAAATTTAAAATTATTTAGGGGAAAAATATGGAAAACCGCTTTATATAAAAGTGTCGTTTTAGAAAAAAGTTGAAATTACTGTCGCAAAAGGAGAAATTGCTCATCATAAGCATATTCTCCTTCTGCCACAATAATATCAAAAGTTGTCTGCTGGAGAGACATCAGAATGCGTCTGTGTATAGATTTGGGAAAGGGTCTGTCAAAAAACTATTTTTCACAATTTTGTTCAACTTTTACTCAGTCATCAATATGTAAGAGCACTTAGAAGACAGTCATAAATTCCTCTTCATGTTCAACACAAATGGGATCCTATCATGCAAAGACACTATTTCATGACATGTTTCCTACATACACCAAATCTGCAGCAGACCACTTTGAAAACTCATAGGCAAAATAAATGGAAAGTCTCTATAACTGTGGGTATAATTACTCAAAAACGATGAAAGCATTGCATGTGGCAATAGGAGAAATTGCTCATTTGGAGCAATTTCTCCTTTAGTCACAATGTTTTCAAAAGTTGCCTTTTGTAGAGGTTTAGAATGAGTCTGTTTGTGGGACGATGAATCAAGTTCGTTGAGTTGAAATGATGAAATGTTTATATTAAGCGAGTCCGGTCTGTGAGTAAAAACAACAATACTCATAAGCAGCAGACACATTTTGAAAACATTATGGCAATAGCAGTACTGATCATCATGTTGTCCACATTTTTGCCTAGATGATTACAACGTTGTATACTGCTGATTTGTCACTTGTTAGAAAGGGTTGAACAATTATGGTTTCCTCACGAAGCACACACTAGAAGTAAAATGGATAATAAAATAAGATTTCTCATATGTTATAAGGGTTAAGAAATATGGGTTCCTGACCAAGAGCACAATCAAAGTCATGACACTATTTATCTGGTGCTCAGGCTGCAAGAGCCACTTTAAACGCTTTGTTAATTTTGGTTTCCTGCATACAGCTGACAGGAACCAGGGGGTGATCACTCTTCATCAGGTAATTCTGTAAAACAAAAGCAAAATCTGTTAACTGATTTTTAACTTTTTACTTGATATGATAGCGTCTGCTTTTATTTAAAGAACATCTCAGCAAACAAAAACAAAACATTTATGAAGTATAATATTGTGTACAGATTGAACATATTCTTTGTTTAGAGCAAATTCTCCCCTTTCTTCAATGTTTTCAAAATATTGTCTGCTGTAGAGGCGTATGAAGTTGTCTCAATTAGGTAAAAAAGTAAGACATGAACATTCCGTCTGTACTATTTTTAGACTCAATCGCAAACATAATGAGCATTTTCACATTATGTAACAATATTTTCAAAATTAAACTTTCAATTCTTTAATAGACTTTTTATATTTTTGCATAAACATTTTCTGTACTCTGTTGTGGATTTGTTGTAGTGCTACAAGTTTTGTATACTTACATGAGCGTAGGTCATGGCGTTCTGTTTCTCCGATGAAGTTGTCATCTTTCCAACCCACACAAATACAGTTTCTGTTGTATCAAAGATGAATACATCCTGGCGAGAAAGAATATATATATTCACTGACAAGGATTTTTATATGTGTTATCATTCATGTTAAAACATTGGCATTTATTACAGACAAGGGTTACAGAACATGGAGAAGTTATCCACCCCTTAGTGTCATTGCCAATGTTGATTTAAGATTGCTCAGTTGGCTATCAATCAAAGGGTTGTGAGTTTTAACCCCAGCTCGGCCCTTCATTTTTTTCCAACCATGGACAAAAGTCTAGTGCCATTGGTCTTCCACCAATGTCAGAAGGTAGCCAGTAAGTCTAAGTCAGTAATGACGAAGGCTATCAAACCAGGGGCAATTCTTTTTTTCAGACCATTGACATTTTAAATCATAATGTCTATCACCATTGGTCTTCAACCAAAGAGCTAGCTATAAGTGAGAAGAAAGCCAGTTGTTTCGAAAGAGTTCTGAATTTCTGATTCTGGAGGAAAACCATTTTTGGGTATTTTTCTCACTTTCTGATGCAGCAGCAACTAAAGTTCTACACAGAATGTAAGTCTTTGAACAATTTTGAAAGAGGACCAACAAAGGAACATTCCTGTGAAGTGAAGTTGAAATTGGTCTAATGGAATGGTAGGAATTGTCATTTGTAGCTAAAAGTTCAGTTTACCCATTTTGTGATGACGCCTGGTTGCTATGATTTTGTAACCAATCAAAACAGCTTGAGCAAATTAAGTAGAGGATCACTGAAGTAAGATTTCTATTCCCTTTTCTTAAAATCAGAAAAGTTCTTTAAAAAAACAAGAAACCGCTGAAGACGGTAAGGCCGGATTGTCGGTAATTTGACCTTGAAAATCAACAAACCAAGGTCAAGGTCAAAGTAACCATAGAAATCAATAGAACTTGTTACCGGTTACCTTCAGGCAAAGTTTCAAGTTTGTAACCATTCCAGTGCTGAGATTTTGCCTCAACCTGAAACTTTAACCAAAATGTTGACGGACAGACAGACGGACATCGCCAATCTATAGACCGGAATTGCTAGAGCAATCTGGACAAAAATGGAATTTTTGAAATTTTGCCCCTTTTCTGAATCCGCCTGACTGCCATGTTTTCCAACCAATCAGTATGGATTGAACAATTTTTGTAGAAGGTCACCAAAGGAACATTTCTACCAAATTGTACGGGAATCTGACAAGAAGATTTTTAAAATTTGGACATTTTGCCCCCTTTCTTATGCCGCAGCAACCAAAGTTCTCATTGGAATTTAAATCTTTGAACAATTTTTAAAGGAACATTCCTGTGAAGTTGGGTTGAAATTGGTCCTGTGGATTAGGAGGAGATAATGTTTAAAGCTAAAAGTAAACGACGGACTATAGACGACGGACGACAGACAGAGTGATCAGAAAATACAAAACTTTAACTTTGAGCTAAACGCAATTGTTTAATGCCGTCGTGGTGAGACGAAAATCAACCTATGATAATAAATAGGTGTTCAAGTTTAAAAGCTATAGCTTCATTTCTAAATTAGGTGAAAAGTGGACCTTACTAAATACTTTTTTATGCATCTACACAGCAGAAAATTACCTTATTTTGCCACACGGTTTTCAACTCTTTGAAATAACAAAACTTTCATTCATTTAAATACTCAATTTGTTTGCATAGGTGTTTTCAAAGTCGACTGTTGTAGTTTTGATTTATGTGGGAAGGGTTCAAATATAGTATATCAAGTATAGCAACCATTCCAACTGGCAGACGCATGATGACACATCTGCAGCAGACAACTTTTCACAACCTTTTGCCACAATGTTTTCAACTAAGTGTACATTCATTTATAAAATATTTCCATATATTGTCAATAAGTTCTCAACATCATTATTATCATAATTATCCTGTTCTCACCTGCAGACGCATTCTGATGCATCCGCAGCAGACGACTTTTGAAAACATTTTGGCAAAAGGAGAAATTGCTCAAAATGAGCATGATTCAAAGCAGATTTATTGTATGTGGTAAAGGGTTAAGCTACAGAAATATTGTATGTTGAAAAGGGTTATATTAATTATTCTCGAAACTCCACCAATACTCGTGCTGAGTGCATGGGAAGAATCCAAAGTGTGACCTCGCGCTTACAGGAATCAAACTCGGGATCTTTTGAGCATGGGGTCAGCACTCTACTTCTCAGACACTGTCGCCCACTATCAGTTAAAAGATTAGCATACCTTGCTGTCAAAGTCATTGGCAGAGATCTTTCCAGATTTCTCAAGTGTCATCTTTAAATCTCCAGAAGCATCAGACAACCTACAGTTAGAATAGAATAGATACATGATGTAATTAGAATTATGATTTTAGTTACTTTCATCAATACAGTTGAAATATTTGTAGAATTTGTGCAATTTCAACTCATTTTCTTTGCATGTATATAGTTAACCCTTTCCCTCATACAACAAATCTGCAGCAGACGACTTTGAACATATTTTGTCAAACAATGGAAAATCTCTATAATTGAATGGTTCCCCCATGACTAAAAGTGGAAAACATTGTGGCAAAAGGAGAAATTGCTCGTTTTGAGCAATTTCTTCTTTTGTCACTATTTTTTCAAAGAGCCGTCTGCTGCAGAGGTGTCAGAAAGTGTCTATATGAGGGAAAGGGTTAAGGTACGCAGCTTTATTATGGCAACATACAAATCAAGTTCTAGTTTAGGTTCTATCTGATTATTCTTAACAGATTTATTGCCCTTGAAAGTCTATTTCATAGATTTATTAATTGCACAATATAGCATTTGGTTGCCAGTAAGGCCAGGGAAGATGTGTCATTCAGGCACTGTTTTAGACTCGCAGTGTTTTTCTACTACTATTTTGTCCATTCTCAAATTGTTTTCTGCACTGTTGTTTACAACTTGCATTTTTAGAAATAACATATTGTTGCTTTGATGTATTCAAAATGTCCTGAAGGAGATGTAGGTATGGGCTAATATATTACAATTCAATTTGGAACGTCTAAAAATAGTATATCTGTAATCAACTCTTTCCCACTTACAGATGCATCTTTAGCAGATGGCATTTGAAAACATTGTGGCAAAGGAGAAATCGCTCATCATGAACATTTTAATTTATCTTAATGATACTTTCTTTCTGGAGATTTTCCATAGCTTTGCCTATTTGCATTCAAAGTCGTCTGCTGTAGATTTGTTGTATGTGGGTAAGGGTTAAAAGGGATTTATCAACATAACAATGCTAACCTGAACAGTTGTTTAGTTTTGTCTTTGGTTTCTTGTTGCTCTTGTAATTCTTCCTTCTCTTCATCAAGGGCATCAGAAAAATCACGCTGTAAATAGATTTACATTTTCCAAGAAACAAATAATCAGGAGCAGATGACTTTGAAAACATCTAAGAAAAAATATTATATATCTATATACACAAATGTATAAGTATGATCATTGAACTGTGTTGAAAACATCGTAGCAACAATATTATATATCTATATACACAAAAATAAAGTATGATTATTCAATTGAGTTGAAAATATCGTAGCAAAATAGAAATTACTCAAGTATTATTTTTTCTCTAATAAAACATATGCCAACAGCTAGGGGACAACACTTGAAAATGCAGGTTGGATTCTGTATGAAAATCGTATTTAAAATATGCTTGATTTTGATTGACTGATTGGAGCTAAAATGCCTGTTTCGGCAGTATTTCATTTCACCTAAAATGCCTTTATTGGTTTACTTGAACTTGAAGTTCGCACTTTTTATCCTAGGTTACTGACTTCGTTATGTTTCTATGTTCCCACATAGACTATTTTCCCAAATGATGCATGACGAATGATAATAGTCACAATGACATGTTATCAATTATTTAGCAAGATTGATTGACTGAGCCGAGTTCAAACTTATGACCCCTGGATTGATAGTCCACATTCTTACCCCTTGAGCTATAGTTTTCAACATGGAGAGCAGATGCTTCTAAAAATACCATATTACGTTAAACAATTTATATTATCGCAAAAATCACATATCATGCAATTTATACTTGTCCTGACTTTGACACAAGTTTACAAGTGTGCAGCAGATAACATAAATTAAACAAAACGAGGGCTTGGCGTGAAACGGTTGTAACTAAAAACCTATTTTGAAAACCCTTGTTTAGGGGCAATTTTAACCCCTTTGTAAACAATGCAAATTTAGGTGCCATTGCTCAGAACGAGCAATGGCACCTAAATTTTCACTGTTTACCAAGTACAATGACTTAACGCTTATAAAGACTTTATGGCGAGGTGATTAACCTTGGTAACAAAATACCAATTTAAGTTACAACCGTTTCACGACAAGCCCTCGAAAAGCTGTGGAGCGAACGCCAAGGCTCATCTGTTTTTTTTCTAAGTTGAAAAAGGGGCATTACTGAATATTTACAGTTCAGAACAATAATTGAAGCCAGAATTATGTGACTTGGTATAGACATGCATATCGTTCACTTGAATATGTGTACCAAGTTTTATTTAAAAATGTTGAATGGGTTTTGAGTTATGAGGTAAAGTTAAAGTTTCGTGACGACGAAGACGATGACACCAAGCTAATCACAATAGCCAGACTTTCTTTCTTAGAAAATCAGAAGAGCTAAAAACTTTTTTCATTACAAGTAATTTCTTATTTTCCTTCAATATCTGTAATTCTTTATTTATTTAAATCTAACTTCCAATTCTAAGAATGTCTTCATTTTCTCACTCTCATAACATTAAACAGTTTCCCACATGCAACAAATGGAAAATCTCTATAAATGAAAGTATAATTGTCAACTTGACAAATGAAGTTGAAATACAAAAGGCAAATTGAAAAATTTACCAACATGAGGACTTTCTCCCTTTGCCAAATTGTTTTCAGATATAGCCTGCTGCAGATGCTACCCTTTCCCACGTACAGACGCTTTTTGATACCTCTGCTGCAGACAGCTTTTTAAAACACTGTGATAACAAGCAATTTCTCCTTTTGCCGCAATGTTTTCAACTTTTTTCAGCAAATATACCCTCATTTAAAGGAATTTTCTCTATTTTTGTCCACATGCTTTCGACGTCGTCTGCTGCATATTTGTTGTATGTGGGAAGGGGTTAAAATGCAACTCAATGTAGGAGTTACAAAATCAAATCAGATGAATGACCATAAGAAACCAAACTTCGCTATATTATCTTACATCAAGGTCGTTCGGGTCCTCATTAAGCGTCTCTGTTTGGCATTTACCTCCTCGGTCACTCTGAAGATCCTTCAAGTATTTTAAAGCCTGCAATAGTAAAGCCATCCATTTAACCCTTTCCCACTCGCAAACCCCTTTTTGAGACATAAGCAGAAGACGTTATTTTAGCACATTGTGGCAAAAGGGAAAATTTAGCAATTTCTCCTTATGACAAAATGTTTCTGTCTCTATTCAATAATCTGCTGAGGGTTACATGCGGGAAAGGGGTTGTTTTCAGCATAAGAAGAAGTAAAGCTAAAAGGAACGCATGTATCCCATGCGCCAATGTGTAATAAACTGAAATCATGACAGACTACAAAAGAGTGATTTGTATGTATCCCCATGTCAATGCAAGCAACACACAAACAAGAAGCCCTGTAAAGCTTCACTATCATTAGACAAAAATTAAATTACTATAGCCATATAAGGCAAAATAGCCCTGCCCCCTGGCAGCCATGTGTTCCACCAATCATGAATCGCATACCGGGTCATCAGAGGATCACTTCTACAAAATTATTTGAAAATCAGCAAGACGGTATCGTCGGAAGAGATCTTGTAAGTTTTCGCTATAGTCCTTATAAGGTGGCCATGTTTTTTTACCAGTCAAAATGGCTTTAAAGAGTACCCAAGGAACATTTCTAAAATATTAATTGAAAATTGGCCAGATACTTGTGGATTTTCTTTTAAAAATCTTCAATTTAGCCATACAACATCATCGAAAATTGGCCAACCAGTTTTGGAGGAGATGAATTTTAAAGTTTTTTTCTTTTGGTTGCAATGGAAACCCGAATTTTGCATACATCAAAATAATTTGTAGGAATTCAGGAGAAGACATTGAGAGGATGCTACCTGTGAAGTTTCATTTCCAATTGTCCCAGTGGTTACAGAGGAGAAGTTGTTTGATGAAAAGAGTTAAAGCACAGACAGGCATGACAGATCATTCCCCATGACATAAGCTTGACTGACTAGTGGAACTAAAAACAAGAGGCCCAAGAGGGCCAGTATCGCTCCATGGCCATTAGGCAAACATTAAATCTCCAAACAGCCCCGCCCCCATGATGGCCATGTTTTTTGCTAATCAACATGGCTTGACGGAATCTGATAGAGGGTCACCCTAGGAACATTTCTACAAAGTTATTTGAAAATCAACAAGACACTTTCGAAGAAGAAGATTTTTTAAGTTTTCACTATAGCCATATAAGGCAAAATAGCCCTGCCCCCTGGCGGCCATAGTTTTCGACCAATAAACATGGCTTGAAGGAATCTGATAGAGGGTCACCCTAGGAACATTTCTACAAACTTATTTGAAAATCGGCCTGACACTTTCGGAGAAGAAGATTTTTTTAAGTTTTCACTTTAGCCATATAAGGCAAAATAGCACCGCCCCCTGGTTGCCATGTTTTTCGACCAATCAACATGGCTTGAAGGAATCTGATAGAGGGTCATTCAAGAAACATTTCTACAACATTATTTGAAAATCTGCCAACCAGTTTGGGAAAAGAAGAATTTTGAAGTTTTTTTCATTTCGTTGCCATGGAAACCAGAATTCTGCATGGATCCCACAAATTAGAAGGTAATCTTGTGAGGTCATTGAGAGGATGCTTTATGTGAAGTTTCATCCCAATTAACCCACTGGTTACTGAGGATAGGAAGTTGACGCATGACGGACAAAAGGCGATCACAAGGTGAGCTAAAAATGCGGCATCCAAAGTGATTTTCCTTCAATTTGGCCTAGTGACCTAATTTCAAGCTGTTGAAGCAAAACATGCAGCTTCTACAGTGTTAAAAAGATTTCCCTTCAATTTGGCCTATTGACCTAGTTTCTGACCCAATATGACCCATATTCGAACTTGACCTAGATACTTTTAAGACAAACATTCTGACAAAATTTCAAACTGATAAAGCAAAAATTGCGGCCTCTGGAGTGTTAACAAGATTTTCCTTTAATTTGACCTAATGACCTACTTTTTGACCCAACATGACACATGTTAAGTTGACCTATATATCATCAAGACAAACATTCTGATAAAGTTTCAACATTCTCAAGCCAAAAATGTGGCTTCCAGAGAGCTCAAGTCGAAAATGTGTCCTCCAGAGTGTTATCAAGATTTGCCTTCAATTTGACCTAGTGACCTAGTTTTTGACCTTATAGTGCCCAGTTTTAAACTTATCCAAGATTTGATCGAGATGAATGTTCTGATAAACTTTCATGAAGATTATATGCAAACTGTAGCCTGTAGATAGTTAACAAGCTGAAATGTTGACAACGCATGACGCACGACGGACGGACGCCGGACAAAATGTGATCACAATAGCTCACCTTTCACTTTGTGCATAGGTGAGCTAAAAATCTTTAGCAGACAACACCTTTGGCAAACATGTGAAAATCTCCATTGATGAGAGTTTAATTATTAGATAGAGTTGAAAACATTTTGGCAAAAGGTAAACTTTTTCATTGTGAGCAATTTCACCTTTCACTTCAGTTTCAAAAAGTTGTCTGCTGGAGAGGCATCAGATAGCAATGTTTGTCGGAATGAGTAAAACATCTTTCAATCACCCTAACCTTCATTCTCTCGTCCTTGTTACTTCCAGATCCATTCCACTGAATCAACTTCAAACCAAGGTCAAGGATGTATACATCATCGATGTCAAGATTGGCACGACATTTATTAACCTCCTTGACAACCATGCCTTTTCTGTCACCATGGAAATGTAACAATCGTGCTTTGTATTCTTCTTGTATCACTTTGCGGAACCCACTGTCTGCTCCTCCCTTCATAATACTGACAAAGAATGGTTTAGTAGCTTTGTAACCTTGAAATCCATTTATAAGACAATTTGTCTTTTTTTTTGCCTTCGAGTATTGAATTAAAACAAAAGCTGTTGATGGACAGTATTCAGCTAGCAGGGTGTGGGCTTGATTGTTAATCAAAGCAAAGCCACCATTATTAATTGTGGAGCCAGCAGTATAGTGCCTGTTAACCTGGCTCTGTACTGGTTGCACAGGCTTCACAACAAGAGTGCCACAAGTGAAAGCCAACGCTTATCTGCTTTTTTTCTAAGTTGGAAAAGAGGCATTTCTGACTGATTATCAAAGCCTGAGTAATGTGACTTAGTAAAGACATGCTTATTGTTCCTAGGAACATGACATTGTGTACCAACTTTCATTTGGAAATGTTGAACAGTTTTTGAGTTATGAGGTAAGGTTAAAGTTTTGTGACAATGCAGACGACGACAGGGTTATCACACTACCCTGACTTTTTTTCTTCGAAAAACAGACGAGCTAAAAACTGATCCACGAGTCAAAGGGTTAACCAAACACTAATGAAACATGTCTAGAAATTAATCTGAAATACAATAACTTTCAAAACTACCTTTTTATAATTGTTTGTGACACATGTCATTAACACAATGTGCGAAATATGTTTTTGTATACTATATAATATGATCGTCAACAAAAGGTGAAAGCGTGACGGACATACAGAGAAACGGACAAACACAGATGGTCAGATGCTAGAGAGGTGATCCCATGTCAAGGCAGGCAACACAATACAATGTGCGACAGACATCTGTGGATTGTGTAAAGTAGTAATTAATTAAACGTTTACTTACGTGATACTTGTAAAATAGCTGCGGAATAGTTCTGATTCGTGACCTTGTACTTCTCTGTGTTGAATGGGAGCGTCGCCGAGGAAAGTATCCAATTCAACAGTTTTGTAGGCAGCTGTGCCATACTCATCCTACACAATAACGTTTTGAGTATTTAACCCACATATAACAAATATGAAGCAGAAGGCTTTGAAAACATCTAGACAAAAAGTGTAATCTCGATAAATAAATGTCTAATTTGTATACAGCATTGGATATAGTTGAAAACACTGTGGCAAAAGGAGATTATGAGCAATTTCGACTTTTGCTACAATGTTTTCAAAAGTCCTCTACTTCAGGGACATCAATTTACATCTGTAGGTTGAAAAGGCTTTTTTTTCCCATCATAATTATAATACTGATAAACCATAATGGGATATTTTTACAGTCATCTGCTAATTAAGATCTAAGCCAGAAAGTGTAAAATCTGGACTACTGGAAGCTTTATATTAATACACTGTTAAAAATACAAAGGGAAAAAAGAGAAAATTGCTTGTTTTTACATTTCTTTCCTTTTCCCACAATGTTTTAAAAATTAGTCTACTGCAGAGGAGTGTCCAAGGTTATCTGTATCATAAAATGCGTAAAATATAATTCACTTTTCCCATTTGCAGGCACATTTCAACACATCTGCAGCAGACGTTACATTTGAAAACAGTGTGACAAAAGAAGAAATTGCTCCTTTTGCACAATGTTTTCAACGCTATTCAATATATGTATCTATTGCTAAAACAATTTTTTTAAGATTTTCCATTTTTATTCCTCAAAAATCAACTGCTACATTTGTTGTATGTGGGAAAGGGTCAAACTGATAATAAATATATATACAATGTTACATTATCTCTGCATCCTTGAAATTTGAACTAGGTTCGCACTTAAAAAGTATTAACCCTTTACCACTTGAAGACGCATTTTGACGCATCTGCAGCAGACGATTTTCTGAAAACATAATGTGACAAATGGTTAAATTGCTCAAAAAGAGCAATTTCTCCATTTGCCACAATGTTTTCAATTTCTTAAGTAGATGTTTTCAAAGTTATATCTGCTGCAGATTTGTTGTATGTGGGAAATGGGTTAACTACTGAAGGAGGAACTCTCATAATTAGGGTAACAATTACAGCCATTGGAAGATTTCATTCCGGGAATATTACAGATTATACGAATTTTATATTCTATAATCCAATTTAAAGTAATTTGTAGCAAAGGGTCAGGCGTTTCAAATAGATAAGGGTTTAAAGCAGGGGAGATAAACGCTTCTGAATTTCTGAAGTTTCGTTTCAGAATTATGTCCCTTGATAGGGGTACCCAGAATGCCATTCCAAGTCAGCTTCCTTTTTCCTGCAACTCTTGAAGAGCATAGCTGTGTACAATTTATTAAAATTTAAAATCCAAGCAATCTGCGAAAATAATGGCACCTAAGAGGGTAATAGCTTCAAAGAAGGTTGGAAAGGAGCCTAAAAGGTCCAGGCAGGCGGAGAAGGATAAATTACCCGTGGGAAACCAGGATGATTCAGGTGAAGTGTCGAATTTGTTAATTGTTCAAAAAGAAGTAATGGCGCCAGTAATGGAGTTCGCCGATGCATGGCAGCCGGTTCAGGAACCTAGTATTTTTAGTAATGTAGGTAGTAGTATACCTTTAAAAGTTAAGGAGAAAGTTTGGGAAGGGCAATATATTGATATTGCATCATTGTTAAAATCCACAAGAGAGCTGCAAGTCATTGCAGACAACGGTCCGGCTGGGGAGATCACAATACAAAATGGAAGGTTATGTATTAACCAGGCAAAAAATGAACCATCCAAGATATCAATTGACCAGTGGACATCCGGTTTTCTTGTTTATGTTAGCATAACACTGGACAAATTTC
This sequence comes from Serripes groenlandicus, assembly GCA_031761405.1. Taxonomy (NCBI): domain Eukaryota; kingdom Metazoa; phylum Mollusca; class Bivalvia; order Cardiida; family Cardiidae; genus Serripes; species Serripes groenlandicus. The sequence continues at coordinate 38,175,000 of JASEVX010000007.1, forward strand.
CAGCTCGGGCCCAAGAATTAATTAAATTTATGAGGGATATTAGAATGGCTGCCAGTAGGTCTCCGCGCTGGTGGAAATACGATGAGCAATTCCGTTTGCGAATTGCTAGTAACCCATCCGCATCCTGGGGGGCAATTCATTTTTTTGGTTGTTGTATGTGAATGCTGGCAGTTTTTACACGGAACAGTCGAACCATACTAGGCATAGTAGCAAGCCTCTATCGTTTAGGAGACCTACATTAGCCCATTCCGCATCATGTAATTATTTTAATACAGGAGGTAAATGTCCATTTTTGCCTAATTGCAGGTTTAGTCATGCCTGTCAGTCATGTGGCGGAAACCATCCAAAGTCAAGTTGCAGACAAAGCAAATAATGTGATAGGTTTATATGAATTAGGAAAAACACCGCTAAAAATATATCATTTACTCGAATCGTTAAAAAATTACCTGCATAAGGATGCCATATTCTTGACGGAAGGTCTCCAAAATGGATTTCCATTAAACTACACAGGACCACGAGGTGCACGCGAGTCACCTAACTTGTCTAGTGCAAAGCAGCACCCCAATATCATGAGGGAAAAACTGATCAAAGAAATTAATAGGGGTCAAATTGCAGGTCCGTTCAGTAAAAAGCCATTCCCGACCCTTCAAGTATCTCCGGTAGGTTTAGTCGCCAAAAAAGACGGTGATCATAGAATGATTCATCACTTGTCATACCCAGACAGTCAATCTATTAACGATTTCATTGAGGAAAAACACTGCAAAGTCACATATTCAAATATTGATCAGGCAGCCGATCTAATTTTTAAATAAGGTAAAGGGGCACTTTTAAGTAAAACATATATAAAATCAGCCTTTCGATTACTTCCCATCACCCCATCAGATTTCGAATTACTCGGTATCAAATTCGAAAACCAATATTTTTATGATAAAATGCTTCCTATGGGCTCGTCAGCCAGTTGTGCTATCTGGGAAAAATTTGCATGTTTCCTACATTGGTCGATAGGTGAGAAAACCAAAAGTAGCGACATCCTGCATTATCTAGACGATTTCCTATTTGGGGAAAAAGCTTCGAGTTCTAGGCTGGGCTTAATGCTAACAGAATTTCAATCAGTGTTTTCAAATTTTGGAGTCCCTTTAGCTGAAGATAAAACAGTTCATCCTACAACATGTCTAACTTTTTTGGGGATTGAAATGGATTCCGGGGAAATGGTTATGCGTCTTCCAAAGGAAAAACTCATAAAAACGAAAGAGCAAATACGCAAAGTCTTATCTTCAAGAAAGATAACTCTAAAAGAAATGTAGTCACTGCTTGGTTTGCTCATTTTTGCATGTAAAGTGGTCTCCCCTGGTAGAGCATTCTGCAGAAGGCTGATTAATGCCACAATAGGAATCAAAAAGCCTTATCATAAAATTAGGGTCTCTCAAACCAATAAAGCTGATTTAAACGTCTGGCTTTCCTTTCTTACACATTACAATGGGGTGACTTTGATATCTGATAGAACATGGTTAACAAACAATGAGCTGGAACTCTACACAGATGCAATGGCGGGTAATAATGGGGGATTCGGAATTTACTTCTCAGGTCAATGGGCGCACGGGAGATGGCCCGAAGATTGGGTAAAGCAGGGTCTAACTAGGGATATGACCCTCTTGGAGCTGTTTCCAGTGGTAGCCGCTATCTTAACATGGTCAAACAGCTTAAGAAATCGATGGGTTCTTTTCCATGTTGACAATCAAGCAGTAGTTCAAGTTATCAATACCCAAACATGTAAATCTGAGAGAGTGATGAATCTGGTCAGACATATGGTTCTTACAATACTGAAAACTAATATACGGGTAAGAGCAGTCTATATCCCTTCCAAAGAAAACATTATTGCTGACTCAATTTCTCGTTCACAGTGGGGGAGGTTCAGGAGTGCAGCGCCAGAGGCCGATCTTAGCCCGGTCAAGGTCCCATCCCTAGTTTGGAAGATTTAAAAGGTATATCAAACGATTTAATATTCAATTCCAATTCCCAAAACACAAAAAACACTTATTCAGTAGCGCTAGGAAAACTCGCCCATTTTAGAGACTTATACAAGTTGCGAGAGATATGGCCTGTCCCAAATCAAGACTTGTTACATTTCATCGCGTACCTAGCTTACCAAAATATAGCTGCTTCAACAATATCGACTTACATTTCAGGTATCTCATATGCTCATAAACTCCAACAAGTAGATGATACAACAAAATCATTTTTTGTAGTTAAGGCATTGGAGGGCGCAAGACGAAATAAGGGTAGTAAATTCGATGCAAGAGCCCCGATTTCCCTAACCACATTACATAAGATGATAGGAAGCCTAGCAAGCATTTGTCAAAACACATTCGAACAATCTTTATTTCGAGCTGCTTTCACACTAGCATTCTCTGGTCTGTTAAGAATAGGGGAATTCACAGAGGCGAACAATAAGTCACAGGACCTAAAAGTAATGAAATATTCAGACATAAGGTTGTCTGAAAAAGAATTAAACCTAACAGTAAGATGGTCAAAAACCGACCAGCGCGGAAAATCCGTCACCCTCTATATTCCAGCAAATGGCAAGTCGTACTGCCCAGTTCTATGTATGAAAGAGTACTATAATCTTCGTCCTAAAACGGAAAACGCGAACCTATTCATACACTTAAATGGGAAATCGCTCACAAGATATCAATTCAAAGCCATCATGTCTAAAGCCCTGCAATTTACCCAAACAATAGGACACTTTAAATCACAGTTTCAGAATAGGCGGGGCTACACATTTAGCTAATTTAGGAACAGAAGAGAGTAGAATCATGGCAGCAGGCAGGTGGAAATCAAATGCATATACTAAATACATAAGACTTTAAGGTTACACATACAAATTAATACAGTTGCAAGTTTTACAGGAATGCAGAGTCTGTGGTTGGTAGGTTCGTCAATTGTGTACTGGGCTGGCATGGCGGCAATACAGACGTTTGACCAGCACTTGGGCTTATCAGAGGTTTCAGTCCAGTGGATGGGGGAAAGGGGTATGACACTGGACACCCTGCATTCGACGCTCGACATCCAGTTCAAAAAAGATAAGTGTCCGACATTCCTCTTTATCCATTGTGGATCGAACGATCTAACCACAGAAGGTGTTTCAGGCAAGGACATTATTGAAAACATTAAGACCTCAATCCTTCGCTATAAAGCGTTATTCAAAGACATAACAATCATTTGGTCATCACTGCTCGCTAGGAGATATTGGCATTTTGCTCCTATCGGCTCAGGGTCCCAGATCGACAAAAAGAGGAAAAGGGTAAATGCAGCCATTAAATCGTTCGTGTTACATACAGGTGGGAAAGTAATCCATAATGACAGTTATATTAAGGTAGACGAGGCTAGTCTGTACAGGACAGATGGGACCCACCTGTCAAATTTAGGAAACAACATTCTTCTAAAAAATTGGAATGCAGCCTTAAACATGTTTTTAAAAGATAATGGAAATCTGTACCCTGCTAGTCAGTAGGAGAAAAATAACATTTTGTGGCGTGGCAAAATATGGTTCGATATTTTACCGTGGCGGCTCTGGGGAGACAGAAAGCTTTTGGGGGGTATCAGCCTGGCCTTTACCCTGGCCTGACACGCTCACAAGCTGCAGGTTCTTCAGTGTCGTATCAACATATGTGTAAGTACGTTGTAGTTTGGGGGCCTACCTCTGTGTAACGTGGGGGTCCCCCTCCACCTCTATGTATAAAGGGGAGGTCCAGAGCAGTCTAACGCTTGGGCACTTAATTCGGGGGATAGGTAATACGGGCTGACCCCATAATGCTGTCTACATGAGATTGTGTTAACTTGTGGGATTTTGACACTATGGTAACATAGGTCGCTGATTCGCCAGTCAAACGTTAAGTCGTAGGCAGTCGGTTGTCTCCCCAGGTCGGGTTGTCACAAAATGAGTTAGTAGGTTATGTCAGTTAGAATGGACCTTTGCAGCCAATATTATGCCACTACATTTTACCGATTACAAATAAAAATATTGTTTATGCTCTAAAACAGTTGTTCTTATATATTTGACGCATGCTATAAATCCCAGCACCGCTTGGAAGTGTTAAAAAGCTAGAGGGTATACAATATTGATTTAATAAACCCTGCCCCACATGCAAAAATATTTCTATACATCTGCAGCAAATGCCTTTTTGAAAACATGAAGGCAAAAGGAGAAATTGCGGACGACGGACAAAGGGCGATCACAAAAGCTCACCTTGTCACTACATGTATGTGACAGGTGAGCTAAAAACAAATACAAATTTTATTTTAACAATATCAAAGTATATAATATAATATAATACTTAATTATTAATTACCTGTGTGCTGAATTTGCCAATCCAGAAATGTACGTCAAATAGCAAGGCTTCAGTATCCTCTTTCTTGTAGGTCTGAAATATATAATTTCCGAAACTAATTACTATTCTGTAGGTCTGAAATATATAATTACCGAAACTAATTACTATTCTGTAGGTCTGAAATATATAATTTCCGAAACAAATTACTATTCTGTAGTTCTGAAATATATAATTTCCGAAACTAATTACTATTCTGTGGTTCTGAAATAATAATTTCCGAAACTAATTACTATTCCGTAGGTCTGAAATATATAATTTCCGAAACTAATTACTATTCCGTAGGTCTGAAATATATAATTTCCGAAACTAATTACTATTCTTTGTGAAAAAAGGATATCCGGTTCCGGTTTAGATAAGTCGTTGATTTTTCTGCTCCGATTGAATTTGGAATTAATAGTTGTATGATTTGGATTATTTATGGAAAAATGGATATATAGGATTATTACATATCTTTGCTTTATACCATGACCTTGGTTTATAGACATTTGAACATTTTGATCATTATTTGAAGAAAAACTATTTTTCCTTTGTTCACTCTTTGTGTATACTCGGAGGTGAGCAGTTTTCAACCTGTGTCATGTTTATCATTTGAAGAAAGGAATTGAAGGGTGAACCTTTAACCCTTAACGATGGCAAGTGGAAGGAATGATTCTCATCTTACTCCATTGCTAAGCCAGAGTGTAGATATTTCTACACAGCTAACCCCAGCTCAGCGGCCTGTCTATGTGGATGGAGAAGAGTCGGAGTTTGATGATTCGCAGACCTGTGTTAAGCAGTTGTTTGTTTCCACACATGAGCGGATTACTGTGACACCAGACAACGTTGAAGAGTTGTATGAAAATATATGTCGGTATGAATCTCCACCGATAAACGCGAATTGGCCGCTTATAGATAATGTAACGGATCTATTCCGGAAATCAACAAAAAACGTGTTTATGTCCCGTATTATTTCGAATACCGAAGCTCGTGATGAAAGGTTAGAAGAAATTAGGAATACTGTTTTCGATGCCTGTAAAGGGTTGTGTAATTATCCATTTCCGGTGGATACAGAGTTGAAACGACGCAAGAAAACGAGGAAAGGTGAGACTTATACTCATAAATTAGCATCTGATATTTATTTATTAGTGTCCGTGCTAGAAAATCAGTCCTATGATGATATGAAAGTTATCCTAAGCCTGCCTAAGTCATTCTTAATACCAGAGTCTAACTCATCCAGATCAGATAATCAATTAAGCGTATGCATCCATGAGATCCAACTACCGAAGAATCAGATGACTCAATGCCAAGCAGACTTGTTTACGTTGAAACATGAAAAAGACAGCATTAAAAATCATTTGTGCGAAGACATTAAATCTTTGAGATGGGACTTATCTCAAGTAAGTAGGGAAACAAAAGAGCAATTAACAGGCTTAAGCAATGACATCCAACGGATTGAAGACGAAAAATCATCTGGGTTAACTAGTGTTAAGAATTCCATCAGGTTAATAGTGCATAATGAAAAACAGAGCAAGGACTCAAGTGTCAATGAACTTCGGCTTATATATGATAAGATTTTCAATGTTGGAAAAAAGGTAGATAGACAAATGAACAAAATAGAATCAAAAGTGCTGGATATAAAAAAATCCTTGAAAGCCAACGATGAAGATCAGCAGTCGATTCAGTCATATCGTGATGTTTTGACAGGAGCTACACAATTAACGGAGACACTCCCAATGTGCACGAGCCAGAACGTGGAAACCGTTATTACCATCAACGATGCACGTGAGTCATTTCATGCTAATGCTTTTAGTCCCGTTATTGCTGACCAAATAGTGACAGCTGCAAAAACACAAACGAGTTTACGCGGGGGTGTGCACGAGCCTACCCGAAGTAACCGGGATACACGAGCTAAAATAACTCCACAACGATCACCGACGTTGAGACAACCAAATAGAATACCTGTGCACATTACGCGACAAAAGGAAGCTATTCGGTCAAACCGTGACTCAAGTGATACAGTGTCGTTTAAAAAGGATGTTACTTTTTGTAGTGAAGGGAACACTCCTTTATTTGAAAGTCATGACGGAAACATTGACATGAATTATACCTGTGATGGAACAAAAGTTGGCTCATACACAAACCGTGATGAAAACATAGACACATATACAAATTGTGAAGAATACATAGAAACAAATACAAATCGCGATGACGACAATATGGACGAGGACTTCATTGAAAGCGTGGTAGGCGGCTTTAAGTCATCAGTGAAAGTACCCAAACTTGTGAATTATGTTAAAAATAGAGGCCTTAAAGTCACTGATTAGAGTGTTCCCCCTAAAATATGGACGGTCTGTCATTATCAGGCTTAATGTTGAAGCGCCACAATCAAACAAATTAACTGAACCTGGCTTTTGGCCCCGCGGTGTAACATGTAGACCCTGGCTGTCCAAAAACAGTTATATGAAGCAATTTCGTAAAGTCATAGACAATGATAAGTGTGAATCAGACAACACAGATTTGAGTGGTGATATTGTTCATAGAAATAACAACAATCCTAGGAGGTATAATTCCCGTGTTGTTGATAAGCAGGGTGGCCGTTATGAGCGTGATGATAGCTACGGGAAATCCCACAGCGATTATTATGATTATAATGGTAACGACTATGATCAATATGGTAACTATGGATATCGTGATGATACAAAATCCAATGAAGGACATGCGGGATATTCATAATAATGTATCCTCTGTTGTTTGTCCTTGTATGTAGTACATTATTTTTGTTGACTACCTTTACCGTTCAGATGCTTGATTTAAAATTTTATTCGTGGAACGCCACTGGCCTTATGTCCAGTGCCTACTATCTCAGTAATGTTATTGACTCTGAGTCAATAGATATATGCGGTATTTCCGAACATTGGCTATATCCGTCTGAATTACATTTTCTGAATAGCATACATCCAAACTTTAATGGGGTGGGCGTATGCGATTCAGATCTCAACATCTATAGTAACAGAACAGTTGGAAAAGGTGGCATTGCCTTGATGTGGAATAAAAGGTTAGATCATATGGTTACACCACTGTGTATAGACTCTGACAGGATTATGGGTATACAGGTGCGGATGTCACGTGACTCCTACTTGTATATCATACAGGTATATTTGCCATGCTCTAACCATAGAATTGTACATTATCGGGAGAATATGGAGATTTTGCATGATTTGATTAGCATGTATTCTCAGACAGGAAGAGTCGTATTGATGGGTGATTTTAATGCCCATATAAATGGCAAAACATTTATTAAGCAAATTGACAGGAGGGGTACTGCATTGTGCGAACTAATCACTCTTTTCAATTTGTTTAATATTACAACCTCAAAGTTGTGTTCCGGAGCAGACTCGAGTTATGTGTCTTATGACAAAAGCTCTAGGTCATTGATAGATCATGTCATTGTCTCGGACGAGCTATCGCTCTACGTGAAATACTGTAAAATCCTGGACGATAATTGTATTAATGTTTCTTGTCACCGTCCAATAGTATTTTACATTGAATTTATGTCTCATGATTGCGTTACTCACTGTTTTGATATGTCAGTCAAATGGCAAAGGGTGTCCGATGAACAGCTTCGTAACTATGATTTTAACGTCAGTGCTCGTCTTAAAGACAGTGTAGATCAGTTACCAGTTAACGATATACACTGTTTTATAGACAATCTATACCAGTGTATTTCGTCTGATATCAACACAGCTTCCAATGCTCATCTACCTCACTCAACATATCGTTCATACCTAAAGCCATATTGGTCGGCCGATCTCAAAAAATCGCATGCGAGTATGAGAAATAAACGCACGGCCTGGATTGTCTCCGGCAGGCCAAGGGGCAGTGAATTCTCAAATTATAGAGAATATAAGGAAGCTAAAAGATGTTTTCGAGCATATCATAGAAACAGTTCCCTTAAATATTTACAAAAGGTTAATAGTGATATTGATAGTGCATCTGGTGTTGATAGTCCATTATTTTGGAGATTGTTTAATAGGAAAAGAAGACAAGTGAATTCAAATGTTTCTAGTGAGATTAAATTTGACGAAGTTGTAATTCGGGACCCAGAATTGATCTGCCATGAATGGAGTCGACACTTTGCATCCCTTTACTCAGATACAGAATGTAAGACTTACGATGATACGCAATTTGAGACCGTTACAACGTGTACAAACTTTTTAAAAGAAGAGTCTATTGTGGTTGATGGTGATCACATTTCTCAAGAGGAAGTGTTATCGGCATTATCTACTTTAAAAAGTGGCAAAATGTGTGGTATAGATCGAGTAAGCAACGAACACCTCATCCATGGTGGATTAATGGTAAAACATTACTTATCGGTATTTTTTGACTTAATGTATTGTAATAGTTATGTTCCCACAGCACTAAAACGTGGTACTATTTTAACGTTGTACAAAGGGGCTAGCAAACCAAAAAATGAGCCTTATAGCTATCGAGCCATAACCCTTTCATCATCTATTTTAAAATTATACGAAAAAGTACTGCTACAACGTTTACACAGGTCAATTAATAAACCGTTACACTTTCTCCAGGGTGGGTTTCAGTCCAACATGGGAAGTTCTATGACATCCTTCATTCTGAAAGAAAATATACAGTTTTGCAAAGAAAACAACAGTAAATTATTTGCGTGTTTTTTAGACGTCAAGCATTTGATCGTGTATGGCATAATGGTCTCTTTTACAAGCTAAATGAACTTGGCGTTAGTTATAAGCTTTTAAAAATAGTTATTGCAATGCATTCCGATATGTATAGCTGTGTAATGTATAATGGGTTTTATTCTGACTGGTTCCCTGTTTTACAGGGAACCAGGCAAGGTGGCGTCTGGTCACCATTTTTGTATCTTGTTTATATTAACTCACTACTTGACCAGTTAGTTAACAGTAAATTGGGTTTCCAGATTGAAGGGTCTCATTTCTGTGCTCCGTCTTTTGCAGATGACATGACAATTCTATCTTTGTCTAGCAAAGCCTTACAGGAAATGATTAATATATGTTATGAATATTCTTGCCTTTTGAGGTACCAATACAATTCTGGCAAGTGTGCCGTTGTCACGTTCAATGAATCTAAGCGTGTATACAAACGCAATTATCGGTCCTGGGTAGTTGGTAATAATGCCATTTGTGAGAGAGAGGAATATAACCATTTAGGTATAATATGTAATAAGTATACTAACTCTACTCTCATTGTCAAGCAAGTTGATAGAAAATTAAGGGGTGCTTTCTTCGGTCTAATCAAAGACGGGTTATATATAAATGGGTTAAATCCATTAACCAGTTACAGTATTTATAGGTCGATTGTTATCCCGAGAGCTCTATTCGGATGTGAATTGTTACAATCGCTGTCTGATCGGGATTTGTTGACAATGGAAATGTCGCATAGACTTTGTTTAAAGCAGATTCAGGGTTTACAAATAAGATCAAGAACAGATATTGTTCTTGGTCTTATTTGTGCTCTTCCTATTGAAGCTGAAATTGAGAAGAGAAAACTCTCCTTTCTTGGTCAACTTTGCCGTTTGGAGAGGGATTGTGCAACAAAACGTTTCTTTTTATTGCGGCTCCTTTCCTTCGTAAATAGTAATTCCGATACCGGGTTTGTTTCTGATATTGCATATATTCTAAACAAGTTTAACATTTACAATGTTTTAGAAGATTACATTAATTATGGTGTATTCCCAAGCAAAACTATTTGGAAACATTGTATTGATACAAAAGTATCAAATTACTATATCGGTAAATGGAATGAAAGAACATCTACCGCGCAGTTTGTTCTATATAGGCAATTACAGAAACGATTCGCAATCAGTCCTGTATGGAATTATGCTAAGCGTAATCCGAATATGCTTCGTGTTTGCTTTTCCATCGCTCAGCTAATTGAGTACACTGCTCACACTGAGTGTTCTCAGTGTACACGCTGTGGATGTAGCGATGTTAGAACGAGCCTTACTGAGCATATCTTGATAAACTGTACCAGTGTACGGTCATGTACTATTTCCTTTCAGAACAGAACCATTTTAAAGTTTGGTGGATCTGTTTCCAACTTATTAGTGCCACTGGAAGGCAATGATTTTGTTGCTGCCTTGTTCGGTTTGAACCCGATCGTAGACAATGAGTTACACGGCAACTATGATAACTTTTATAAGCATGTTGCGTTGTTCTTACATTCCATATGGACATGTTATAAATACCTTGTGCAAGTGTAAATACTTTGTTCAAAGTTAAATAAGATGTACATATTTCAGTCTTATATCTGCCTGCCTGTATGTATGTCTGTCTGTCTGTCTGTCTGTCTCTCTCTCTCTCGTGGATCTGTTTCCAACTTATTAGTGCCACTGGAAGGCAATGATTTTGTTGCTGCCTTGTTCGGTTTGAACCCGATCGTAGACAATGAGTTACACGGCAACTATGATAACTTTTATAAGCATGTTGCGTTGTTCTTACATTCCATATGGACATGTTATAAATACCTTGTGCAAGTGTAAATACTTTGTTCAAAGTTAAATAAGATGTACATATTTCAGTCTTATATCTGCCTGCCTGTCTGTCTGTCTGTCTGTCTGTCTGTCTGTCTGTCTGTCTGTCTGTCTGTCTGTCTCTCTCTCTCTCTGTCTCTGTCTGTCTCTCTCTCTCTCTCTCTCTCTCTCTCTCTCTCTCTCTCTTCTCTCTATCTCTCTCTCTCTCTCTCTCTCTCTCTCTCTCTCTCTCTCTCTCTCTCTCTCTCTCTCTCTCTCTCTCTCTCTCTCTCTCTCGCTCGCTCGTATATTGTGTTTATATGTATTGTTTGTATTATAAATTATAAAATGAAATCTTCTGTATAGGAGGAAATAAAGATATAATAATAAGTTCTGAAATATATAATTTCCGAAACTAATTACTATTCTGTGGTTCTGAAATAATAATTTCCGAAACTAATTACTATTCCGTAGGTCTGAAATATATAATTTCCGAAACTAATTACTATTCTGTAGGTCTGAAATATATAATTACCGAAACTAATTACTATTCTGTAGGTCTGAAATATATAATTTCCGAAACAAATTACTATTCTGTAGTTCTGAAATATATAATTTCCGAAACTAATTTCTATTCCGTAGGTCTGAAATATATGATTTCGGAAACTAATTACTATTCTGTAGGTCTGAAATATACAGTTTCCGAAACTAATTACTATTCCGTAGGTCTGAAATATACAATTTCCATAACTTTTAAATATTCTGTAGGTCTGAAATATTCAATTATCTGAATTATTCTGTAATAGAAGCCACGTCACATGAATATGACCATTTGGTAGGTAACCTTTTCCCCTCATATAGAACCTTTCTTATGCCTCTGCAGAAGAAGACTTTTGAAAACATTGTGACAAAAGAAGAAATTGCTCGAAAGAGCAATTTCTCCTTTTTCCCACAATGTTTTCAAATTTTGTTCAGTAACTATACTTACAATTATAGAGATTTACCATATTTATAAGTAGACATTTTCAAAGACTTGCTGTATGAGGGAAGGGTTAACCAACTTGCAGACACATTTTGGCACCTCTGCAGATGACTTTTGAATACGTAGAAGTAGCATAGTTTTGCCAACCTGTTTTCAGCTCTATTCAGCAAGTGTGCTTTCATTTTTGATGGCCACTTTTATTGTTCATAACCTTTCTCTGGAAGCTTCAAGGATGCTTCTATGATCAGATTGCAAACAAGTAAGATCCTAATTAGACAGTGAGGAGGCACAGGCCTATCTAGACCTTCACTGGTTGCAAAGTCCCAAAATTCCTCTGAAGCAAACGACATTTGAAATTATTGTGGCAAAGGAAGAAATTGCTCATGATGAGAAATTTCTCCTTTTGCCACAATGTTTTCCACTTTGAGTCATTGTAAATTTATCCATTCAATTATAGAGATTTTCTATTTTTTAACAAAATATGTTCAAAGCCGTCTGCTGCAGATTTCATGTATGTAGGAAAGGGTTAATATAACCCACAGAAAAGTATCAAATTACACTGAAATAGGAAATTTATTCTTAGTTTTTCTTTAACCCTGCCCTCCTTGCAAATGCATTTAGACACATCTGCAGTAGACACCTTTTGAAAATATTGTGGCAAAACGGAAATCACACATAATGAGCAATTACACTGTTTGCTACCATTTGTTCAACATGTGTCATAGTAGCCTGTTGCAGATTTATTGTATGTGGGAAAGTGTAATATACACTAGGCTTTGTTTATGCAATTTCAATTCATCACTGCTGTATTAACCCTTTACCAATTTTGGATGCATCTGCAGCAGACAACTATTTAAAACATTGTGGGGGAAAAAGAGGAAATTAACGCTCTTTCTGGGCAGTTTCCTGTTTTCTTACAATATTTCCATATTTCGTCAAATGTTTGTGTTTATAAAGCAAAGGATGAGAACCACTTACATTGAGTATTATGTATGAATCTCCGTCATAGAATTTCCCATAGTCCTCTTTCGGCCATGATGTCACCTTGAATTTCTGTAATGAAAAGGAGAGATAAAATATAGTACAAAATTGATCATCTTTGAAAGAAGTTTGAATACATACAGAAATTAACCCTTTCCGACATACATCACATTTACAGCAAACAACTTTGAAAGCAAATATTGAAAATCTCTTTAAATGAAAAAAAAGTTACGGTAGTAAATAAAGCTCAAAACATTTTGACAAATGGAAAAAGACGTCAGAAATGCTCCACTACCATAAGGCAACAATTAAATCACTATAGCAATTTAAAAATAATCACCATCGCTTAAATAAACTTTGTAGAGGGTCACTAAAGGAACATTATAAGGCTAACAGCCCTGCCCCTTGGTGGCCATGTTTTAAGACCAATCAATATGGCCTGAACGAATCTGATAGAGGATCACCCAAGGAACATTTAGAAGTCGACCCTGCCCTTGATGTCCATGTTTTTGACCAATTGAAATGGCTTAAAAATCTGATAAAGGGTCGACCTATGCCCATTTCTACACAATTGGCCAGACACTTTCGAAGGAGAAGTTTACACTGAAGCCAATATACAGCAAAACGGCCAGCCCCCTGGCAGCCATGTTTTTCGACCAATCAACAACACAGCTTGATGGAATATGATGGAGGGTCACCAAAGGAAAATTAATTGAAAATTATCAAAGCAGATATATCTTTTTTATCATAAAAGACAACTAGTATATTTTCCCAAGAACAGGCTCATATGATAAAGGGTTGTCCTAGGCACATTTCTACAAAAGATGTTTTAGAATATTTTTATCATAAGAGACAACTAGTATATTTTCCCAAGAACAGGCTCATATATCTCTTCTACATAGTACTTAGTTTAGATTAGTTTAAACTTCTTTATTTTACATCAATTGCAAAACAACCTTTAAGCTTTTATTAATCGCGCTCAATATCTGCTTCCTGGAAACATAACCGTTACTCGCACTGTTTTGTGGCAAATACAGGCTAAACACAAAATTCGAATCGGAGATCTTTGGTACAAGAAGCCAACGCTCTACCACTGTCTACCACTTCTTACATTGCACTTTAACACAAAATTCATCCTTAAGTTTAGCACAAATCTAACAGAAGTTTACCATATTAGTCCTTTCCCTCATAAAGAATCTCTGTAAGTGAAAGTACAATGTATTATCATTGAATGCAGTCTGTTGAAAGTATCATGGCAAACAGAGAAAAAGCTGATTATGAGCAATTTCTCCTTTATCCATAATATTTTCTGGAGTCGTCTTCTGCAGACACATCAAAATGTGTTTGTTTGTTTTATTGGGGTTTACAACATTTTCAATATTATTTCAGTTATATCACAGCTTCAGTTATCTAATTCATGATCCCTAGGTAACAGAACAGTACAAGGCTAGGAAATACACCTTGTTCATAGGCAATGAACCATGACCAACCCAACTGGGGATTGAAGCTGGGACACCCTGTTCCAAATCCAAGATGCTAACAATTCAGACATGGCAGATTCCTGTGTACACGATAGACTTACCACAATCCTCCATATTTGTAGACCTGTTTCCTGTCCAGCATTTTTCCAGGCGGGTTCTGTTTCTCCAGAATCCTCTGTGGGGAAAATAGGGAAAAGATTAAGTTTGTATTAACCCTTTCCCTCATAAAGACGCTTTCTGACGCCTCTGAAGCAGACGGCTGTTTGAAAACATGGCAACAAAAGAAGAAATTGCTCAAAAGCGAGCAACTTCTCCTTTTGTCATCATGTTTTCAACTCTATTCAATTATTGTTCTTTCATTTAAAAGGAGTTTATGTGCTTTTGCCTAGACATTTTCAAAGTCGTCTGCTGCAGATTTGGCAGAGGATTTTGAAAATATCTAGGCAAATTAAAACCTTTATATATTGATACAAGAAATTAATATGAGCCTCTTAGTGCAAAACAATTTACTAAAAGCCATTAGCAAAAAGTGTAGATATTGATCAGACTGTGAAGATGCAAAGGCTGTTCTGGATCTTCACTGTTGAAAGGTCAGGTTAATAATTTGCATTAGTTTAAACTTATTTATTTTACATCGATTGCAAAACAAGCTTTCAGCTTATACTAATCACGCTCGATGTCTGCTTCCTGGAAACTTAACCAGTACTCATGTCGTTTGTGTGGACAAATCCAAAAGGCAGAACCCGCTCATCACGGGACTCGAACCCGGGACCTTTGTTACAAGCGGCTGACGCTCTCTACCTCTGCACCAGTCTTCAACAATCATTTGCATGGACAGGTTCATATAATCTCTACTTGGTTTTTGAACCTTGCTATAAAACTGGCCTGTATTTCAGCCAGCAGATGCTGCTTTAACCCTTTCCCAGATATAGACACTTTGTTACGCCTTGTGAAAACATTGCGAAACAAGAGGGCCCTAGATCGCTCACCTGAATTATACAATGTGATTTCTAATGCAAACACATCAAGACAATTATTCTGACAAAGATTCAATTGATACCTCTGGTGTTATTGTTAACAAGATTTTCCTTCATTTAGCCTAATGACCTATTTTTCTTTAACTAATATGATCCTTATTAGAACATGGACTAGATATCATCAAGACAAACATTCTGACAAAATTTGAAACAGGCGAAGCAAAAATTGCGGCATCTAGAGTATTAACAAGATTGTCCTTTAATTTGACCTAGTGACCTACTTTTTGACCCGACATGACCCATATTCGAACTTGACCTGTATATCATTTAGACAAACATTCTGATAAAGTTTCAACATGTTTAAATTTAAATGCGGCCTCCAGATTGTAAACAAGATTTTCCTTCAATTTGACATAGTGACCTAGTTTTTGACCTCATATGGACCAGTTTCGAACTTGTCTAAGAGTTGATGGAGACTCTTCTGATAAACTTTCATGAAGATAAGATGCAAAATGTAGACTAGAGTGTAAACAAGGCAATTGTTGACGACGCCGAACGGACGCCGGACAAAATGTGACCACAATTACTCACCTTGAACCTTGAGCACTTCATGCACAGGTGAGCTCAAAAGTAGAAATTGCTCAAAACAAGCAACTTCTACTTTTGCCACAAACTTTTCGGAAACATTATGGCAAAAGAAGTAATTACTAATAAGGAGTAATTTCTTCATCTGCATGCCACAATGTGTTTAACTCTGTGCAATTATAAAGCTTTAATTTATTCCCTATTTTTGCTGAGATGATTTCAAAGTTGCCTGCTGCGGATTTGTTGTATGTTGGAAAGGGTTGAACTTACTTTTCACTTGTCTCTCTGTATCTAATCCAAACAGGGTCAACTTGGAATCCTTCCAGTCATATTCTTTCGGTTTTACTAATGCTGAAAATAGAAATCCAGAAATTGAAAACATTATGAAAACAAGAGATTTCGCTCATATTGTAAAACTTCTCCTTTTCCAGAATTTTAGAATTTTTACAAATTGATTCAATAAAAATATCTTCATTTGCATACATTCCCCATATTTTTGCCTAGCTGTTTTCAAAATTGGTAGCAGAAGATATTTTGTATGAGGGATAGAATTATTTATTTTCCTTTGTCATGTAATCTAATATTATTGGTTTACCTAAGTGTTTTACTTGAATGAAAGCAAATAGGAAGTAATTAACGCTTTCCCCAAAACAACAAATCTGCAACAGACTACTTTGAACACATTTATTAACAAGAGGCCTATGAGCGCCTATACTCTACTGGGATGGTTCTTTCGTCATTTTCAATCCAGAGCATGTATGTCTTGTGAAGATCGGATAGTAAATGGAGGCTCTATTGTGTTCACAAGCTGTATTATAATAATTTTGACAATTTCAAGGGCCATAATCCAGTCATGCAATGCCACATCTGGCTGGTTTTCGAAAGGAACCGATCTCTCATCAATATTTAACTACTATCTAAGTTTGGTGAAGATCAGATAGTAAATGGAGCCTCTATTGTGTTGACAAGCTCTATTATAGCAATTTTTGCAAATTCAAGGGCCATAATCCAGCCTTGCATTGGTGGATCTGGCTGGTTTGCAAAAGGAACCAAGCTCTCATCAATATTTAACTACTCTCTAAGTTTGGTGAAGATCGAATAGTAAATGGAGGCTCTATTGCGTTCACAAGCTGTATTATAGCAATTTTGACAATTTCAAGGGCCATAATCCAGTCTTGCATAGGCTGATCTGACTAGTTAACGAAAGGAACTGAGCTCTCATGGATATCTAACTACTGTGTAAGTTTGATGGAGATACAATCAAAACTGAAGACTTTATCGCGTTTATAAGCTGTATTATAGCAATTTTGACAACTTCAAGGGCCATAATGCAGTCATGCAAGAGCACTTCTGGCTGGTTTTCGAAAGTAACCAAGCTCTCATCAATATTTAACTACTATCTAAGTTTGGTGAAGATGATATAGTAAATGGAGCCTCTATTGTGTTCACAAGCTCTATTATAGCAATTTTGACAATTTCAAGGGCCATAATCCAGTCTTGCATGGGCGGATCTGGCTGGTGTGCAAAAGGAACTGAGCTCTTATGGATATCTAACTACTGTATAAGTTTGATTGAGATACAATCAAAACTGAAGACTGTATCGCGTTCACAAGCAATTGTTTACGCCACAGCATAAGCTCTTCTGGAATTTGGCCAGTAGATCTAAAAATTATAGAAACTCTATATATGAAAGAAAAAATATTTAATATAGTTGATGATCAATTTCTCCTTTTGTCACAATGTTTTCAATAATTTCTACTACAGAGGCATTAAAAAGCCTTTTTATTTGGGAAAGGGTTGGCTATCTATTAACCAATTCATATTTGTTAATGCCCTTCGATCTGCTTTGAAAACTGTCAGCTAAATAAAAAAAAATGTTACATCAAGAAAATTGAAAGTTTTACCGTTCTCACATACAACAAATCTGCAGCACACGACTTTAAAATCAATTAGTTAAAACTATATAATCTCTCTAACAAGAGGGCCATGAGGCCCTGGATTGCTCACCTGAGAATGGGATATTTAAGACTTAATTCTTTCAGCGCCAATGGCAATATGAGGTTTTTGCCTGGCGGCAATGTTTGTTGACTGGAAGCATTTTCTGACAAAGCTTATTGAATTTTAACGGTTTGTTCAAAGAAGTGCTAATACTTCTTAACACAACTATAAATGAAATTATGCCTAGATATTATCAAGACAAACATTCTTACAAAGTTTCAACATGCTCAAGCCCAAAATGCACCTTCCAGAGTGTTAACAAGATTTTTCCTTCAATTTGACCTAGTGCTCTAGTACTTTACCCCCAAATGACCCATATTCAAACTTGGCATAGATATCACCAAGACAACGTTATTGGCAAAGTTTCAAGCTGCTCAAGTAAAAAATGCGATCTCTATAGTGTTTACAAGATTTTTCTACGATATGGCCTAGCGACCTAGACTTTGACCTGGCCAGACCCATATTTGAACTTAGCCTAGATATCATCAAGACAAACAATATAGTAAAGTTTCAACATGTTCACCTTAAAAACACGGCTTCCAGAGTGTTAACAAGATTTTCCTTCAATTTTAACCTGACATGACCTATATTTGAACTTGGCCTAAACATCTAATCAAACTTGGCCTAGATATCACAAACTGGTGACCTAAAAATGAAAGAACAATTATTGAATGAAGTTTGTGGGAAAAAACCTGGATAAATTGCTCATTATGAGCAAAAATATTCCCTTTGCCACAATATTTTAAAATGTGCATGCTGCAGATGCATAAGAAGGTGTCTGTTTGTGGGACAAGATTAACATTCAATACAGAGTTGAAATCAATAAGGGAAGAGGATAAATTCTTTTGACCAATATTGCTAACTTTTCAAACATGTGCAAGTATGGCTTCAAAACGGATCAGTGAAAGGATTCACCCTTTTCAACATACAACAAATCTGCAGCAGACGACTTTGACAGTATCTCGGGAAAAGCATGGAAAAGCTCTATAAATGTATGTCTAATTACTGAAAAGAGATGAAAACATTTTGGCCAAAGTAGAAATTGCTGGTTTTGAGCAATTGTTTCTTTTGTCACGATGTTTTCAAAAAGCCTTCTGCTGCATAGGCGTCAGAAAGCTTCTTTATGAGGGAAAGGGTTAATCAGAGTCATCACTTCCTGTTTACAGGTTTGTCGCATGTCCTGGTTCAATTTTTTCCCACATACAGCATATCTGCAGCAGACGACTTTGAAAACATCTAGAAAAAAAACACGGAAAACTTTTAAAATGAAATTGAATTTACTGCAAATTGGTCTGCTGCAGACGTTTCAGAAATCGTCGACATGTGGGAAAGGAATGAATCCTTTTCCGGTCATGCAGACACATTTGATGCATCTATTTAATTTAATCAGAAAGCCTTTGACAACATTGCTGTAGTGTTTTCAACTAAATTCTGTAAATATTTCTTGATTTTAACCCTTTCCCACATACAGCAAATTTGCAGCAGACGACTTTGAAAACATATTGACATAAACCTAAAGAATCTCCATAAAATATAGCATATAATTGTTAAATAAAGTTGAAGACATTGTGGTCAAAGGAAAAATTGCTTATCATGAGCAATTTCACCTTTGGCTACAATGTTTTCAAAAGTTGTATACTGCTATTGCATCAAAATTTGTCTATAGGTGGGAAACGGTTAATAGAATTTCCATCATTTTGCCCAGAGTTTTTCAAAGTCATCTTGTTTTTGTGCATGGAAAGTGTTAATCTCTTATATATTTATGTAGTGCAACAATAGCCTAGAGTAAACATTTCAAAATAGTTTCCTCATATTGTATTATCTCAAAGACTTTATCAGTGAAACTTAGACCCATGCAGTAATATTAACAAGAGGGCCATGATGGCCCTGGATCGCTCACCTGATTTTTTTCTTCACTTTAGTCATATAAGCCCCGCCCCCTGGCGGCCATAGATGGTGACCCTAGAAACATTTCTACAAAATTATTTGAAAATCGGCCTGACACTTTCGGAGGAGAAGATTTTTCAAGTTTTCACTATAATAGCCATATAAGGCAAAATAGCCCCGCCCCCTGGTGGCCATGTTTTTTTCACCAATCAACATGGCTTGAAGGAATCTGATAGAGGGTCATCCAAGGAACATTTCTACAAAATTATTTGAAAATCGGCCTGACACTTTTGGAAGAGAAGATTTTCTAAGTTTTCATTATAGCCATATAAGGCAAAATAGCCCTGCCCACTGGCGGCCATGTTTTTCGACCAATCAACATGGCTTGAAGGAATCTGATAGTGGGTCACTTAAGGAACATTTATACAATTTTTTTTTTGATAATCGGCCTGACACTTTTGGAGGAGAAGATTTTTTAAGATTCACTATAGCCATATAAGGCAAAATAGCCCCGCCCCCTGGCGGCCATGTTTTTCGACCAATCAACATAACTTGGAGGAATCTGATGGTGGGTCATCCAAGGAACATTTCTACAATTCTACAGACGACGAACGACGGACAAAAGGCGATCACAATTACTCACCTTGAGCAAAGCTCAGGTAAACTAAAAATATTGAGTCTTTTATTAAAATGTACCTGAGGGTTTTTTGTTATTTTAATTTCTCAATTAATTTCTTGTAAATCAAATAAATGTCGAATTTAGAAAGGACTGAAATATCTGAATTTTCATGATATGTTAGATTGATTGATTGGGGTTTAACGCAATCTTCTACAATGTTTCAGTCATTTCAAGATGAGTTCACCTACTCATGCGTTTTCTGACTATCTCACAACAGTAGTATTCCCACACAACATTCTTTCCAAGCAACTGGCTGATTTTCCACAGAGACTGTTAACCCATAGCTGGAAGACAAATGATGCTTGTCACAGTGAATTTTGTCAAACATCGGAAAGAATGTTGGCTGAGCTGGGGTTCAAACTCACAACCCCTAGATTGACAGCTAAATGAGCTACCGACTGAGCTACCAGGGATCTGCATGTTATTTTAGGACAAAAGGATTTTTACAGTTTTGACACTTTTCCCTCGTTCTACATAGAATTATATTCTTTGACATGTTTTGAAAGCCAAAGGTACCTATATAGGACTTTTTTTTTCAACATTCCAAAATTAGTTTGAAATTGATTCATTGGTTAAGGTGGAGAAATTATTTGTATGGAAAATGTGAAAAGCAGGAGAGACAGACAGACCGATGCGATGATGGACATTGGAATGTAAGTCATCTGACATAATAGCTCATTCCGCTCAGGTGTCCAGCTTAAATATACTATAATGGCCATCTATAATTGAAAGTCACTGCCTTCAGGTTACAACTGTTCAGATTTCGCATTCTCTTCACCATTATGTTTTCAATGTCGAAGAGTCCAAATTGACAGATCAGCTAATGGATAAAAGTAAAAGGTTTGTTTTGGTGTTTTATGCCGCTTTCAACCATTTTTTCAGTTATATCATGGCATTTTTCTAGGTAACCATGTAGTTACCACTCCAGTACTACTGGTCCATTTATCCTGACAGTTCAGCGAGCAGGTCTGCCAGCGAGTCAGTTGTTATGCTAAACCCACAATCTTAAGCACCAAAGAGGAGAAAGGATCGAGGCCAATAATTGCTACCACTTTTAAAGTCTTTGGTAAAAAGTTAAAGAACACATACCCATTTGGTAATCTCTTTTCTACAGCTTTAGATTCTGGAAAGAAAAGCAATCTCATATAATATTATATTCCATGAAGTTTTTTTAAAACCCTTTCCAAGATACAATAAATCTGCAGCAGACGACTTTACAAAAATCTAGTCATATTCATTTAAACAAGACGGCTAAGATGGCTCTAAATCGATAACCTGAAAGATAGTAAATTAGTAGCAAATATTTAAATGCAAATATCTGGGAAGATTTGATCAGGAGTGCAAATGAAACTGCAAGCAGAAATAGTAAAATGGCTTATCAGTGAAGGCCATTTGTAACTTGAAATCTAATAAAAACTTTAAAAAGAATGGAATTATAAAGTTTTGTCATTTTGCGCCTTTCCTGATGCCGCCTTGCTGCCCTGTTTTCAAAGAAATCAATATGGCTTGAACAGTTTTTGTAGAGGGTCACTCAAAGAACATTTTTACCAAATAATCTTGGAATCAGACAAGAAGATTATGAAGGAAAGGGATTTTAAAGTTTGGGTATTTTCTCACTTTCTTATGCCGGAGCAACAAAAAGTGCTACACAGTATGTAAGTCTTTGAACAATTTGAAAGAAGACCAACAAAGGAACACTCCTGTGGAATTAAGTTGAAATTCGGTTAGTGGAATGGTAGGACTGATTTGTAGCTAAAAGTTAAATTTACCCCTTTTGTGATGATACCTGGTTGCTATGATTTTGTAACCAATCAATACGGATTGAACAAATTAAGTAGAGGATTACTGAAGTAAGATTCCTATTCAATTTTCTTAAAATCAGACAAACACTTTAAAAACAATATGGAATATTCAAATTTTGTCAATTTGCCCCTTTTCTGATCCCGCCTGACACCATGTTTTTCAATCAATCAGTATGGATTGAACAATTTTTGTATTCAGAGAAAAAGATTTTTAAAGTTTGGACATTTTTCCCCCTTTCTGATGCTGCAACAACCAAAGTTCTCAATGGAATTTAAATCTTTGAATAATTTTGAAAGAGGGCCACCTAAGGAACATTCCTGTGGAGTTTGGTTGAAAATGTTCCTGTGGTTAAGGAGGAGATGATGTTTAAAGCTAAAAGTTAACGACGGAATTTACAAAAGAAAGAAAAATGTTTAATAGCAACAGCACAAATTATATAGTTTCTGAGAAAAGGCCTTGAATGCCTAACTATAACCCAAAACTCCTGGTCTTGCACACAAAGGTTTGACCAAAAAGGGGCACACTTCAGTCAAGTCAAAATCCATTCAAGAGTTAAGAGACTTGACATACAAGGTCATCTATTGACCCTGAATATGTATGTGAAGTTTCAAAGCAACAGCGTACACAGTGTCTGAGAAAAGGCCTTGCACGCAAAGGTTTGACCAAAATTCTAAGTGCAAAAAGGGGCACAATTCAATCAAAGACCATTCCAGAGTTATGGGGCTTGACATACAAGGTCATCTAATGACCCTGAATAAGTGTGTGAAGTTTCAAAGAAGCAGCATACACAGTGTCTGAGAAAAGGCCTTGCACGCAAAGGTTTGACAAAACTTCTAAGTCCAAAAGGAGCACAATTCAGTAAAAATCCATTCCAGAGTTATGGGACTTGACATACAAGGTCATCTAATGACCCTGAATAAGTGTGTGAAGTTTCAAAGCAACAGCATACACAGTGTCTGAGAAAAGACCTTGCACGCAAAGGTTTGACCAAAAGTATAAGTCCAAAAAGGGGCACAATTCAGTATACATCCATTCCAGAGTTATGGGACTTGACATACAAGTTCAACTTATGACCCTGAATAAGTGTGTGAAGTTTCAAAGCAACAACATACACAGTGTCTAAGAAAAGGCCTTGCACGCAAAGGTTTGACCAAGCTGGCAACGCCTACGCCAACGCGGACGCCGGGGTGACTACATAAGCTCCCCTATTTCTTCGAATAGGCGCGCTAAAAAGGGCCATAATTCTTACAAAAACCTTGATAGAGTTATGTACTCTTTTCTGTTGATGGCGGTAACGATGGTGAATAAGTGTTGTAAGTTTCAAAGCAACATCTGTAATGGTTTTGACAAAAAAAGGGATTGGTACAAAATCCCGAACCAAGGTGTGACACCAACGTCAACGCCAACGCCGAGGCGAGTAGTTTAGCTCGCCTTTTCTTCGAATAGGCGAGCTAAAAATGAAAATGAACCAATGCAACCCTGTACACCAAGGAGGAAAAGCCATTCTTACCAAGTTTTTAGAGTCTTTTGAAATACATATAAGTGATAACAATATAAAACTGTACGTCAGGTCAGATTGATTAACATCAGCCAGTCAATAATAATGCTAACATCGCACCGCTGAACGCCAAGGAGGAAAAGCCATTCTTACCCATGTTTAGAGTCTTTTGAAATACATGTAAGTAATAACAAGTTAAAACTGTACGCAAAGGTCAAATAACATGCCTTATGTGAGATCTGACTGTCAACTGAACTAGCTTTCAAATCAACATGGGCCCAAAGGCAAAAGGGAAATGACAAGGAGGGAGTGTGAAGTGGAAGCTGCGACAGCTAAGCGGTCGATTCTAAAAGCCCATGGTGACAATGAGCCTCTAGTTCAATGGGGACCAATCAGGTATAACAAGGCAACTTTGCCTTAACAAAATAAAAAGAGAAGCTTGAATACAATAAATATCAGGTGAAATGAGCACATCATTTTAACATGTTTGCAGAAAATTAGCAATATCTCCATTTGCCACAATGATTTCAAGTTGACTTTGCAGCAGAGGCCTGGAAACGCTCCTGTAGGAGTTAAATTATTTTCTTCAAATTTTGTCAAGTGAAACGTGTCATACATATACTTGTTACACTATCAAGTTGGCATATAAAAGCTAAAATTGATTGATTGATTGTTTGGTGTTTAACACAGCTTTCACAATTCGTTCAGTTATATCAAGGCGTTTCTTCGGGTAAGATACCAGTTCATGTTCTACTTGTCCATTTGTCCTGACACCAACCAGTCAGTTGTTAACCCCGCAAACCTGAGCGCCAGGGAGGCGTTTCATTACTACGTTCCATTTTTAAACTTATAAAGTCTTTGGTATGACTTGATCGAGGATCGAACATGCGACCTCTCACACCCAAGGAAAGCACCGTCTACAACTTTACCACAGAGGGGGTCATAAATGCTCAATCAGAGCATTTGGCCTCTATAGCTTTACATTGTACATTGTAACATTAAACATTACATTTCATTGTTTCCCAAATTCAAATTATTGGAGTTAAAAACAGATCAATGTGTAGCGTAAAATTGATAATACTTTCAAATAGTCCTATTTGTTCTATATGGGGTCAAACAAGTGGCCTTTGTTCAGGGCTCCAGATAAGGGGCGTTTTTTATGTAATGAAATCCTTATTTGTCACTCGAACCCTATTTTGTTGG
>JASEVX010000007.1:38200142-38383547 GCA_031761405.1 Serripes groenlandicus
AATTAAGGGCCATGTTGGTGCTCTTGCTGGAAGAAATTTGGAAGATAACGCATTTCACTTTACATATTTAAACGATGTTTAGAATGTATACTATTTATTGTTATTGCATTCATCTAAAATAAATAAACATACAGATAGCTTTAACGTATTAATTTCTACCAAGAGTTCGAAGAAGATTTTAAGACGTGTTAGTATTCCATAATTCCAGTATGGGTATTGTTTCTAATTCCGATTTGTGTATGGATTAATATAAATATATTCCTTTCCTTGATCCTCGCTTTGGCGTTTATATTGTACATCTACACAACGTACAAACAAAACTGTCTATCGAGTCGTGGATTTGAAGGCCCCAAACCAGTGCCATTCCTCAGCGAGATAGGAAAAATGACGAAGAAAGGTTTTTTTCCAGTTGGAGAGTGACAATGGCAAAGAACATGAAATGGTGTTTGATCTTATATCGGCAATATACCCACAATAATGATATCCGATCCTGACATGATAAGAGAAATTTGTGTGAAACAGTTCAGTAACTTTACCGTTCACTCGCACAGTCTGGGCTTACCTAGATGATTGCCCGGCAGAAATATAAGCAAGAACCCCCCGGTTTAAATGTAAGATCTTGATATCCTCTATCAATTGGTAGCATCAGCCTAAGAACATAACTGTTTGACGGCTTTAAATTCTTCTCTTTCCCATATATGAATAATGTTGAAAATGGTGTTTAACATCAATGAACACGTGTTCAGGTATATTTGATATCCGAGTCATAGAATGGAACCCGCCATGATCGAATAGCGTCGTGGATTTGGAACCGGACGTCCTGGGTTAGTTCCCCATTCGTGGCGGTCATGGACTCATGGTGAAGAGCCCTTGGCGAACTCAGAGACATTTCTCCTTTTTGCCACAATGTTTTCAACTTTATTCAATTATAATTATTGTTCTTTTATTTGTAGGGAGTTTCAACATTTTTGACTAAAAAGTCATCTGCTGCAGATGTGTTGTATGTGGGAATGGGTTAAGACACAAAACTGCCAGACGCAGCTCATATGTATTCAGATCATCAATGACTAGCGGTGGTCATGGTGGAGTGTCCTTGAGCAAGTAACATGACCTAAGGTAGTACGGAATTGTTTACCCAGGGATCATAAATAAGTGAACTGGCGCCTTGATATAACTGAAGAATGTTGAAAACGGCGTAAAATCCCAAATAAAACAAACAAGAGAATAGATGTTATTCTAATATAGTTAACAGCGTAGTCGTAATAAAACAACAAACGATATGGAGTTGCCGGGTTTATAAGGGTTTTTGCAAGTACCTACACAACTCTATAAATTGCCATATATTTTGAACAATTTTAAACCTTTCGCGATTTGAAGTTAACCTCTATTGTTAAACTTTCCATAATAACGGGTTTAGGGTTCAATTATCTAGTATTGAAATCAAAGACCGATCTTCATTCATGTGTTGGTAAGTCGTGCTAGGTTTGGCTTGACTGGTTAGGTTACAACTTTAATACGAGTGGTGTTCATAAGACTCGTGATTGGTTGTTTTGTGTTTAACGCCGCTTTCAACATTTATTCCTTTATCCAGGGTCTTTCAATAGTATTGAAAGACCCTGCTTTATCTCACGGTGTTTCAGAGGTTGGTTACCAGTTCTACTAGTTATTTTATCCTGACACCAGCCAATCAGTCTTGATGCTAATCCCATGGTGTTCTTAAAACTCGTGGTTACCTGTTTGGTGTTTAACGACGCTTTCAACATTTTTTCATTTATATCATGATGTTTCATGTGTGAGTTACGAGTTCTACTGTTCCACATATACTGACACCAAGCCAGTCAGTCGTGGTTGATTGTTTGGTGTTAAACGCGGCTTTCAACACTTTTTTTTTATTTAATCACGGTCTTTCCTGGTTAAGTTACCAGTACTACTGGTCTATTTATCCTGACAACAGACAGTCATTCGTGATGCTAATCCCAGGGTGTTCGTAAGATTTGTGGTTGTTTGTTAGGAGTTTAATGTAGTTTTCGACATTTTCTCATTTATATCACGATATTTCCTGATTAAGTTACCAGTATTACTGGTCCATTTATCCTGACACCAGCCAGTCATTCGCGAAGCCAATCCCAGCGAGTTCTTAAAACTCGTTGTTAGTTGTTTGGTGTTAAACGCCGCTTTCAACATGTTCTCATTTATATCATGGTGTTTCCTGTGTAAATTACGAATACTACTGTTCCATATATACTGACACCAACCAGTTAGTCGTGATGCTAACCCTACAACCCTGAGCGCCTAGGAGGGCAGCCATTACTACCATTTTAAAATTCTTTGGTATGGCCCGGTCGGGGATCGATTCCGCAACCTCCTGATCCCGATACTGAACTTTAGACCGCGCTTTTTGACGTTAGTGTAGTACCACATTTTAATTCTCAATGACGTCAAATATCTGAAAATTACTTATTGAAAAGGGAAAAACGTGATTTACATGATAACGTAAATTTACGGAAATTACCTCCTCGTACATGTGCACACTTGTTTTTCATTTCACGTTCAAGTTAAAAAATAACTCTTTTAAGCTGCAAAACATTATCATGTCTGTTTCCACTTTATTTGATAGTGTCATTAATAACATTTACACAATAAGCTCATGGATGTTTTCTTTTTAAAGTGACTGGATGTGGCACGAAATTATTTGGTAAGTGCTTAATAATTGTTTTTTATGTACTGAACAATCTTATTAGATGATATTTCTTGACATTTGCATACAAGGTAAAAACCCCACAAATGTCATTGCTTTGAAACATCACACACTTATTGAACATCATCACATAACCTTGCAGTTCAAGTCCCATAATAGGCCTGTAGGAATTTTCTGTACGGGCCCTATTTAAGGAGGAACCCCTACCGGAAGTATAACAAGCCGATTTTGGTGTTTTTTAGTAGGTTAATACCTGCTTCATATTAGGTAAGTTCTCGCATAAAAACCGCGGTCTTAGAAATACCGACATTTTGAGCTTTTCCAAGAGGCTCAATTTTGAATTATTTTTTTTAGATAAAATTTAAAAAAAGTTGAAGTCGTCAATTGCATTTAAATAAAAAGAAAAACATATATTTTTAATAAATGTTTTTTATGTACAGACGAAGCCATGATGTTCAAAATGTGTTATTTATGTGTTTTTACGTTAATTTCTTCTGCGCATGCGCAAATTTAGTTAAAGGAGTACGGTTTAAATCGGTAAATAAGTTAATAACACATATATCATGTTATTTCTTTACAACATCATTTCAACAAACACGTCCGAAGCAAGACATACATTCAGGGGTTACTTGTGCCTTTCATATTTTCACCCATCCTTTTATCCGTCTGTTCGTTCATTAATTCAACATTTCGATAAACACATTTTTTTTATTTATTTTTTTAGCTCACCTATGTACGAACTGCAAGGTGAGTTAATGTGATAACATTTTGTCCGCCGTCCGTTCGTCGTCAACATTTGCTCTTGTGAACACTCTACAGTCTATTCTTTGCATCCAATCATCATGAAAGTTTATCAGAACATTCATCTCGATGATTTCTTGGACAAGTATGAAACTGGGTCATGTCTGGTCAAAACTAGGTCACTAGGTCAAATTTAAGAAATATATTGTTAACACTCTGGAAGATAAATTTTTGGCTTGAGCATGTTGAAACTTTGTCAGAAGGTATGTTTTAGTGATATTTGGGCCAAGTTTGAAACTGGGTCATGTCCGGTCAAAAACTAGGTCACTTGGTCACATTTAAGGAAAATCTTGTTAACACTCTGGACCTGTTAGTGATATCTAGGCCAAGTTTGAAACTGGGTCATTTCAAGTCAATAACTAGGTCACTTGGTCAAGTTTAAAGAAACTCTTGTTAACACTCCGAAAGTCACATATTTGGCTTGAGCATATTGAAACTTTGTTAGAATGGTTGTCTTAGTGATATCTAGGCCAAATTCGAAACTGGGCTATGTCCGGTCAAAACTAGGTCACAAGGTTGAAATTAAGAAATATCTTGTTAACACTCAGGTGAGGAATCAAAGGCCACCATGGCCCTCTTGTTTGTTATAACAATAAACACAATTTTGATTGTGATTTGATGTCCCTTTTTTATTAGGGTCCACTATTACACGTTTGGAGTGAAATATTGAAGAACTGAAGTATTAGGCCTGTAGAAAACGTTTTTTTTTTTTTCAAAGGTTCTACCGGAAGTATAACAAAGCGATATTGATATTTTCCGGAAGGTATAGATGTACATGTTTACCAAAAAAAAATCGCATAAAAATCCGTCTCTTACAGAAAAAGTTATTGACGCTTTAAACTAGGAAAATTTTCCGTTATTTTATATAGGAAAGTGAAAGTAAAAGAAGAGTAATTCGGATAATACGTATGTTTCGGATATCTTCCAAAAGTATATGATTCATAAGGTTTATTGTTATTGTTTTATTAAAGACGTTTAACGTATTGAATTTATCAATGATTGTGTTTGTAAACATGAAAATGAACCTATGTAATCGGCGTTTAAAGCAATTTAAAATGTGTACATAACATTGTCTTATTAACAGTTTACTTATCGTTAAGCACATATAGTATGATCGTTCTGAATGCGCAATTTTAATACAGTTTTTATTAAATGAATTTATCTGAAATCAATTGCTTCATATATCAATGTAATAAATTATAAATGTCAGCGTGTCAATTTATAATGATTAGTGGATAATTTTATTTAAAGCAAGTACATCTACATAATATTGACTAATTAACAAATTATTTATCATTCAGTCGACATTTAACCGGTCTTTATACTCTTTTAAAAATATGTGTGTGGTTTAATCTATCAGTTGAATATTGAATCAACTGATTTATTTTACAAGATTAAGTTCAAGTTCTTTAGTTGCATAACATTTTACATGTTGTTGCAACATATACATAATAAACAATTGTATAGCAATACATATAGTATAGTTACATGTTGACATGTGATATATAATATTCGAGAAAAGTGTAATTAATATTAATGCTTACAAGTTGACTAAACTTGGATTGTTTATTTTGTGGATTTAAAATAGCACCTTTTTCGGATTTCTATCAGTCTATGGTACTGTTTTAGAATCGCGTTTAGTATTGGTCATGTATATGTATTTACTAAGTTTTCGTAATATACTTAGTTTATCATTTTTCATTAGTTGTTTAAATTGATATAGTGATGGCCAAATATGATACTAATTTGGAAGTAAATTGATTCTCAGTTGACGATACAAAGGACTTATAAGTATAAAATGATATTCATGTTCAATAACATTCCAGTTGCACATTTTACATATTTTATTTTCCCTACGGATGTTATTATATCGTCCTTCCTCAATTAATAAATGGTGGGATGAACATCTTAGTCTTGTCATTGTAATTCTGTAATTATTGTTATTAACACAATCGATATATTTTTCGTGTTCAAAGTAGCTTTTAAAAGATCTGTAATATTGTAATTTCGCAGAATTATCTAAATCTGAAAATCAATTTTGAATGTAACTATCTTTTATTTGCCCAATAACAATTTCAACGTCAGAATTGGTAATGTCTGATTTCATGTGCATATATGATAAACCGAGACTATCCAGTAAACTGTTAATATCTTTGTGAAAAGTATTTACAATATTGCCCTTTGTATCCTTCATGTTAAAAACATAGGATAAACATATACATTTATAAATATCAGAGTGTTATTTATTAACTGGCCAATGGGTGTCGTTTGTTCTGACGTAAGCAGTGGCGCAGTTTTATAAAATATCTGCGTAAGAAAATTTCCAAGATAAACATTATATTAGCTAGTATGCTCTTGTATTGAAGAGATCAAGGTTGTTCTAAATCTGTGTTAAACATTTAATTTATTAACCAAACAATGGCTTCACTATTTTTGACGATAGTACTTTCAAGGCTAGTTTATGCATTATGTGCGACAAAAGTTTAACTGACTCAAAATTTGGCGTTAAGAGCTTTTTATCAGGCTTATATATGGTGTCATAACCATTTGCCTGTCATAGACCTACCTGATCGACGATTAAACGGTCGGACACAAAATGAAAATGGAACATATCAGCCCGTCTATTTCGAAAAAGGCCCAGCTCCAAAAGAAGTAAGAGACTTGACTCATATGTTTTGCACAGATAAAATGTGCGGATCAAGTCGGCAATGCCAGTGCCTTTCAGCAGGTTTACCCTGTCTTGAAAATTATAAATGTTTTGCTGAATGCAAAAACAAACTCATCGAAACAGATGTTAATGAAGATGACCTTAACGATTAAATAGGTTAAAAGCAGTACAAAGTTCGCTAACAAATCATATTTCAAATTTGAAAGCAATACTAACTCTTATTTTAGATATTTGTTCCGCTGAAGCCAAATGGGACCGACAAATAAGCGGACTGACATATCTATGGGCGCAAAAATACGATACCTATATATGCCCTAAAATACTTTTAGGCCAACTAATCTCACCAAATGCTTGTTCCTATCATTCAGTCATTTTCAATAAAAGGGAAATTACTATGGTTTGTGTTAATTATAATTACAGTCGACGCTCGTTGTGTCGAATTCGAAGGGCCCTTCAAATTTTCTTCGACACAAGCGTACTTTGACTTATAAATAAATAACAAGTACACATATTTAACATACAAATAGCACAACATAATTAAACGATTTGTCAGCATTTACTCATTGATGATAATTTAATTTAAATTATGAATGATTTTCGTTCACGATGATTATTGTTTTTAAATGATCGCAAATTATGCGAATCAAAATTTAATTAAAAGTTAATTGTAATTTACAGGCTTGTGTTTGGCTAATTAAACAAAGCGTGGTTATAAATTTACCTGTCAAGTCAACAAAAATGACCTACTTTGACTATTATCGTACACATACGCAGGTCAATTTCTAGTAGGGACCAAATAAAACTTTGACACAGGAGATGTTGTAAATTCTCGAATTTTGACTTATCCGTTGTAAAATCATATAGACAAAGAAGGAAAAGAATTGGGACCAGAAAAAACACGTTTGGACTGAAATATTAAAGAACTGAAGTATATGCACAGATTAAAAGATTCGAAAATTTCCAAAATATCGAACGATAATTAGTAACAAAGTTACGGTAAAAAAGCATACATGAAAATTGTGTTTATTGTTTTTATAAAAAAAATTAAATAAAAAAAATTGTGTTTATCGAAATGTTAATGAACGGACAGACGGATAAATGGATGGGTGAAAAAGATGAAAGGCACAACTAACCCCTAAATGTATGTCTTGCTTCAGACAGGTATGTTTAAATGATTTTGTAAAGGTATAACTTGATATACGTGTCAATTAACTCATTTACCGATTTAAACCGTACTCGTATAACTAATTTGCGCATGCGCAGAAGATATGAACGTAAAAACACAAAAATAACACATTTTTGAATATCATGGCTTCGTTAATATATAAAAAACATTCAGTATTACATTTTTTTCTCTTTATCTATTAAACGCAATTGACGACTTCAAAAATATTGAAAATTTTATCTTAAAAAAGAAAAAATTCGGGCCTCTTGGAAACTCTCAAAATTTTGGTATTTCTAAGACCGCGATTTTTATGCGAGAACTTACCTAATATGTAGCAGGTATTAACCTACTCAAAAACACCAAATTCGGCTTGTTATACTTCCGGTAGGGGTTCCTCCTTAATTAGGGCCCGTACAGAAAATTCCTACAGGCCTAGATCTGTAGAAAACGGGTTGGTGTTTTTGAAAGGTTCTACCGGGAGTATAACAAAGCGATTTTAATATTTTTCGGAAGTTATTGATGTATATGTTAACCAAAAAAAATCGCATAGAAATCCGTCTCTTACAGAAAAAGTTATTTACGCTTCAAACTAGGAAAATTGGCTTTATGTTATATAGGAAAATAAGAGTAATTCGGATAATACGTATATTTCGGATATTTTCCAAAAGTATATGCTTTATCAGGTTTATTGTTATTTTTTTTTATTGAAGACGTTTAATGTATTGAATTTATCAATGATTGTGTTCGTAAACATGCAAATGAATCCATGTAATCGGCGTTTAAAGCAATTTAAAATGTGTACATAACACTGTCTAATTAACAGTTTACTAATCGTTCAGCAAATAAAGTATGATCGTTCTGAATGCTCAATATTAATACAATGTTTATTAAATTAATTAATCTGAAATCAATTGCTTTATATTTCAACGTAATAAATTATAAATGTAAGCGTGTCAATTTAAAATGATAACTGGATAATTTTGTTTAAAGCAAGTACATCTACATTCAGTCGACATATAAACGGTCTTAATACTATTTTAAAAACATATGTGTTGTTTAATTTATCAGTTAAATATAGAGCTTGAATCAACTGATATAGTTTACAGGTAAATTATAAATGTCAGCGTGTTATTTATTAACTGGCCAATGGGTGTCATTTGCTCTGACATAAGCAGAGACGCAGTTTTATAATATTTCTGCCTAAGAAATTTCCAAGATAAATAATACTAGTAAGCTCTTGTATTGAATAGATCAAGGTTGTTCTAAATCTGTGTTAAACATTTATTTTATTAACCAAACGATGGCTTCACTAGTCATTGACGATTGTACTGCTAGATTATGCATTATTTGTTACAAAGGTTTAACAGACTCAAATTTGGCGATTTGGCGTGGTTATAAAAAAATCCATCAAAAAAGGGTCTTCATGCAATTTTATTCATTGCTGATAAAAAACGTGACACTGTTCACAACCAATTGAACCAATATAGAGAGGCTATATTGTGATTTCATCTCAAAGCAAGGTCTCATACCAAATGTATATCTCTATACACCCGGCGTTACCCATGTATTGATGAAGATGAGACGACACACGACAGTCCATCAACTAGTAAACGTCATTCAGTAAGAGATCCATGTGTCTCATTCAATGGCAGAGAGTGTTGCCTAATATGTGACAAGGGTAATACATGGAAAGAAATGCTAACTTGCATTTCAACTGGGACAGGAGAGAGTACCCGATACAAAGTACAAGCAGCGACTGGAATACTTATAGAGTCGATGGCATGTACATCCGACGACAAGGATGAGTATGTTGCGCCTTCAGAATTCAATCTTCATGCCGTTAAAGAGTTTATTCCCCAGGATTTGGCGGATTTTATCTTTTGGCTGCTGGATGAAAAGGCATTTAACAAGGCATTGTCTCTTTCAAATATAACAAGGGATAACAAACGGTCAATCAAGTCTATATTTATGTGTCACCAAATAGTGTCCATCTGTCGAAATATGAAGACGAGCCCCAAAAGCTCAGTCGGTAGCGACGCGGGCTGTCAATCCAGGGGTTGTGAGTTCGAATCCCGGCTCGGCCAACATTCTTTCCGACGATTGACAAAAGTCAATGCGACATGCGTCATTTGTCTTTCACCAATTGATTTAGTCTATGTGGAAAAGTAGCCAGATGCTTTGGAAGACTGTTGTGTGGAGTACTGGTGTGAGCAAACCAGGAATCACATGAGTAGGTGAACTGGCCGCCATTATATGACTGAGAAATTGTTAAAAACGGCGTTAAACCCCAATCAATCAATCGAAATATGGAGGCCCCTGATTCTTGGGTTGACTGTTCAACTTCACCATGACTTTGGTTGTAAAATCTTAATTGACACTCTGAAAAGCCTAGGCGTATGTGTAACTTAAATGAGGTGCGACTGTTTTTTAGTTCTGCAGCAAAACATTGCCTGACAGTCAGTATTGAAAGATATGTCCTTTGGGTTAGAACATGTTGACTCTACTGGACCAATGATTGATGCATCAATCAATAACTTTGACCAAAACGAGGAAAACATTGATGGCAAATCTACTACACATGCTATGGCTATGGTAAAATACCAACGAAGTGACAGTGTGACAACGTTTTCTCGAATAAAACGACTTACCGAACGGTTTCTTAAAGGCACATAAAGTCCATAGCTTCATTAATAACGAATAACGAAACAAGATTTACTTATTATCAGAAACAAAGAAATGAAAGATTTTCTTTGGATATTGTCCCGATATTTCAATAAAGCTTAAATAAAAAGAATACCTTCATGGAGTCTGTTCAATGCTGCGCTCAATAAACACAATTTTCATTGTGATAATCATTTATTTTTACCGTAACTTTGTGACTAATTATCGTTTTATATAATTGGAAATTTTCATAACTTTCAATCAGTAAACTAAATATAATTCTACATCATATTTTGAATGAACTATTCCCTCTTTTGGACTTAGAAAATTTGGTTAAACCTTTGCATACAAGGCATTTTCACAAATTATGTTACTGTACTATAAAAACGTGTGGTTGGTTGTTTGGTGTTTTATGCCGTTTTCAACATTTCTTCATTTATATTACGGTGTTTCCTAGGTAAGTACTAGTATTACTGGTTCTTTTATTCTGACATCAGACAGTCATTCGCGATGCTAATCCCAAGGTGTTGATAAAAACGCGTGGTTGGTTGTTTTGTGTTTTTATGCCGTTTTCAACATTTCTTCATTTATATATCAGTGTTTCCTGGGATAAGTAACTAGTATTACTGGTTCTGTTATCCTGACATCAGACAGTCATTCGCGATGCTAATCCCAAGGTGTTGATAAAAACGCGTGGTTGGTTGTTTGGTGATTTATGCCGTTTTCAACATTTCTTTATTTATATGTCAGTGTTTCCTGGGATAAGTTACCAGTACTACTAGTCCATTTATACTATCACCAGTTAGTCTTTCGCGATGCTAATCCTAAGGTGTTGATACAAACGCGTGGTTGGTTGTTTGGTGTTTTTATGCCGTTTTTCACATTTCTTCATTTATATATCAGTGTTTCCTGGGTAAATTGCCAGTACTACTGGTTCTTTGCTATGGCGATGCTAACCCCTTAATCCTGAGCGCCTAGGAGTACAGCCATTGCTACCATTTAAAAGGCTTTGGTATGACCCGGTCGGGGATCGATTCCGTGACCTCGTGCTCCCGGTACTGAACTTTAGATCACGCATATTGAAGTTACTGTAGTACCACATTTGGTATTATCAATGACGT
Source organism: Serripes groenlandicus (assembly GCA_031761405.1). Classification (NCBI taxonomy): domain Eukaryota; kingdom Metazoa; phylum Mollusca; class Bivalvia; order Cardiida; family Cardiidae; genus Serripes; species Serripes groenlandicus. Next base: position 38,211,257 of record JASEVX010000007.1, read on the forward strand.
TAATATATCTGTAAAGTATTTATTTTAATAGGTCACAACGTAAATTTACGAACAGTTTACGAAACAATGGGAGTACTTTTTGAATACCCCTCTTGTACCCGTGTTTACTGGCCTCATATTCGAACTTGATCAGTTACATGTAACAACTTGCTGTGACAAGACGTCATTTTTAAGAACAAAAACCCAAACTAAATAATAATGATTTTTTTTATAACAATATTTAGTATGTTAATCAATACTATATTTACTATATTAATATGACTTGGAGACGTGTTGACCTTATTGAGGTCGACAAATGAGAAAAACAAAAACATTGCTGACAAAAGGAGCAATCTCTCTACAAAGTTTTCAAAACTATATATAAATAGTTCTTCAAAATTTCCAAATATTACAATTTGCTTCATGAAGTAATCAAAGATAATGAATTTAAATCATCATATCGGGGAAAGACAGTATAATGCAAGATTAAGGATACAGGGAGTTATACTTATTACTATAAGAACTTACAGACTAATTTCTAATATAACTACGATGATAGTTTAGTTTAAACTTATTTATTTTATATCGATTGCGAAACAAGCCTTTTGCTTAGATTAATCACTCTCGATGTCTGCTTCCTGGAGACTTAACCAGTATGGAAAAATCCAAAGTCAGAACCCGCTCATCACGGGACTCAAACCAGGGACCTTTGACACGAGAGGCCGACGCTCTACCTCTGCACCGCTGTCTTCCACAGTGATAAATATGTGGGAAATTGTTAAAACTTGTGCCATTAAGTCTAAATATGATTTTGTTTGTGTGCCCTATAATGGGGATTTAAAGAAGATAGCATTATCTATATTTAAGTATGAAAGGTATTCATTTTTCATTGAGGTGAAGTACATTACGTTTTAGCCCTATCATGGCAAAAGGGGTCTTGTTGCTTCTGTATTGTATTGTATGTTGGTATCCAGCAAGGTAAAAGAGCTGGGCAGCACCTCATATTTGTCATAGAAACATACAGTTGCCACTCCCTAGATCAACACCATACAGAGGCAAGTTAGCCCTTTCCCACATACAACAAATCTGCAGCAGACAACTTTGAAAGTATCTAGGAAAATTCTAAGGAAAGCTCTATAAATGAAGGTATAATTACTGAAAAGAGTTGAGAGAATGTGGCAAAAGGGGAAATTGGCATTTGCTGAAGAGGCTTCAGAAAGCGTTTTTATGTGGGCAAAGGTTAAAGATGTACAGCCGTTCTAAAGAGGCGTTGCTCTTAAGAGCTTTAAACATTCTCCGAATAGAAACTCTTTTCTAAGGAAAGCTCTATACATGTAGGTATAATTACTGAAAGGGGTTGAGAACACTATAGCAAAAGGGGAAAATTCATCTGCTGCAGAGGCGTCAGAAAGCATTTTTATGTTGGAAAGGGTTAAAGATGTACAGCCGTTCTAAAGAGGTGTTGCTCTTAAGAGGTTTAAACATTCTCCGAATAAAATAATTTTTCGAGTCATCTGAATACTGCCAATTTAGGAAAACAATATGGGAAATGGAGAAATTGCTAATGATGATCAAATGTCTTCTTTCGTGCAATGTTTTCCACTCTATTCCTCCAAAATAACCTGGCTTGTTTTTAATAATTACTGTTTGCTTTTTGTAAGAATATGGAGAATGTGGTTCTATAGAGGTTGCTATTTGCTCCACAGAGTTGACATTTTGAGAGACTACTTTGGTGAGCTTATAATTGCTCATCTTGATGTAGCAGAACAGGGAGGATTCGGATGACATTGTGAAAATGTATAGTCCATCGTATCAGAACTCTAGATAACGCTTGTACAATGTATTTCAATCTCAAACCTCCTTTGACGACTCTCAAACCCTATGTTGTGGGTATTTAAAAAAAATCGTCTCACTAAGACAGTTATTTTGCGTACCTACGACATAGGGTTATGTATGTTAAGCCAAAACAATGATATTCTTTCAAAAAGTTCTCTTTACTCTTGCTTAACTTTTCCCCACATATATACACACTCTGACGCCTCTGCAGCAGAAGACGATTTTTAAAAACATTGTGGCAAAAGAAGAAATTGCTCAAAACTTCTTTCAGAAATCATACATTTATTTATAGAGATATTCCGTACTTTTGTCTAGATGTCAAGATGGAAAGGGTTACTATCTAGCTCTCTGTCTTAAGTCTTCGATTTTCACAGATGCAAGATTTATAGCTCTTTCACAGCAGACTCGACTTTTCTTTATTTACAGTAATTCATTAGTTTATTTATTATTTACAAAATGGACTGACAATTTCTCCTTTGTTGTATACAATGTTTTCAGCTTGACTGACAAAAGAAGACCCCCTCAAAGATTAACATTTGTATGGTAGAAAATTACTGGTGAATACTTAAAAAATTGAATTGAAATATCTGTTTTATCAATTCTTTCCTATCAATAATTCCTAACCCTTTCCTATATACAACAAATCCGCAGCAAACGATTTTGAAAACATCTGAGGAAAATGTGGAACATCGCTATAAATGAAAGTAAATATTCAATGGAAATGAAAACATTGTGGCATAATGAGAAATTGTTCACTATGTGCAATTTCTACTTTTGCCAGAGGGTTTTCACATGTTGTGATCTGCATGTCGGAAAAGGTTAAACATTTCGCCAACCAATATTGGCTCAGGCTTGCATGATTTGTCGGTAAAGACGAATGGTTGTTCCAAGATTGCATGTCCTTTTGACTTTTGCAAACATTGTTGCAAAAAGACAAATTGCTCATAACAAGCAATTTATCCTTTTGCCTTGATGTTTTCAAAATTATATATTCAAAAACTGTACTTTTATTTATAGAGATGTTCCATATTTTTGTCTTTATGAGTGGGCGTTCCAGCCATTGGGAAAGGGCACCTAGCGTGTTCTCGAGTAGCGTCCTTTTCACTAATTTGTATACGGTCATTATTTGTTTTGCTATAAATTTCAAGTTTAGCCTGCTATTTAAATAACCAGTGTCTTTGAAAGTAAATAATACAACCGTGACATTGTAGGGAGTGAAAAAACCTAGGCCGCCCTAAATTAGAGAGGAAATCATTATTATCTAACGGAAGCTCTGAAAAGAATTTTAATGGGAATAACCTTGTCAGTCGTAAAAAATCGATGCCCCTGTATACATATATGGAAAAGAAAGGACAATGCACGAACAATGTTAACCCTTTACCACTAACAGAAAATCTGCAGCGGACGACTTTGAAAACATCTTCGCAAAAGTATGGAAACTTTCTATAAATGAAAGTATAGTTATCTAACAGGGTTGAAAACAAAGTGGCGAAAGTAGAAATTACTTGTTTTGGGCAATGTATTCTATTGTGACAGTGTTTTCAAATGTCGTCTGTTGCAGAGCTAGATGTCAGAACGCACTATAGGTGGGACGCTTAGGAGTTAAATTGATACAAGTACATGTAATGTTGTTTAGAAAAGATGAATTTTCTTCTTTTGTAACAATGTGTTCAAAACTCGTATTTCAACTATTCTATTATTTGTACTTTCATAATTGTATAGAGAATTTTCGTATTTTTTGCCTAAATATGTTTAAAGTTGTCTGCTGCAAATTTGGTGTACGTGGGAATGGGTTCACTTTAGGGACTGATTCCTGTCTATCCTCCTTGCAGCATAGACTTGTGGGTAAACATAACATAAGCACTCAGGGATCAAGGTCAGGATGACGGTTTCGGTGAATTACGAAGGCAGCGACACGCTGTGAACTTGAAATACTGTTGAAATAAAAATAAAAGTGTTTCAAAAAAAATTGCCATCTTGGGTTTTAACCCTTTCCCACGTCAACAAATCTGAAGCAGAAGACTAAAGGATAAAAAAAGGAATGACGGGAAATATGTGGACAGCATAATCTCTTACCTGCTAGGATATAGATATTTCTGCTTTGACAACAAATGAGGAAAATAGTTAACATCCAGAGCATAACATGTTTTGCTAAAATAGACAGTTGGAAAACATATTAGAAAATGACAAATTGCTCTCTTTGAACAATTTCTGATATACATGTATTCATATTATTTTGTCAAAACCCGATGCTTTCGCTTCAGATGTGAATGCTCTAACCACTACCCACAGACAGATGTATACACAACATATTAATTATTCTCAAGTTTCATTCTGGCAAGGCAGATTACGCAACAATATGTTACATGTGTGGTGTAATGGTACAGTGTATGTCCAAGGTACAGGACGCGCCGGTTCAATCCCCGGCTGAGTCATACCAAATACTTTATAAATGGTTATGATGGCTTTCCCTCCTTGGCACTCAGGGTTGTGAGCTAAGTATTAGGAATAATTGTTGAAAGTGGCGTAAAACATCTTAACAAACAAACAAATAGAGATTATTAATTTTGCTATGAATTTTATTCGCACATGAGCATACATATGTATGTTTTTGTGTGTTTTAGAGACATTCTTATAACTATTATAAAACTATTATAGATAATCATTAAATATCATTTATATTTAATAACACAGTTAAGGGTGTAACAGTATTCATGGAAACCCATTGAATACTCCAATAGTATAACCACATACGATACTTTTAAAAGTATCCAATGTACCATTGACAAGAATATTAATATTTCCTCCAAACAAATTATAAACACTTACCTCATATCATTGATTGTTTTGTGTTAATCTGTTGAAATTTGTTTTGCAGACTAATCCATCTTGGGTTATACAGACGCTTGGATCAAAATGTTGAAAATCATACTGCTTTTAATAATGTCTAAAGGTATACTGCTATCTTTGAAGTATTAAAATGCTGGTTTGATGTTATTACAACAAAAGCTATTGATTATGAGATCCTTTAAAACAAAAATCTATTTTAATGATTCATTTTGCAATTCTCACGAATTTGATCCATTAAAAATCAGTTAAAGCTTGGTGTATAGATCAAAGTACGGTGAGTACCCAACATGAGCACATATTCTTATTTCTTCAAAGTCATTTATTTCAGTTATGGCTGCGTAGATTTTTGTAGATTTTTAATATGTTGTTATATATTCTATAAACTTCATTTTATATAATAAACCATATCTGTTTCAATTAGTTTGATGTTCAAGTAAGTTCTGACTGGACTATCAGCAATAAAGGCCCCTAAAATGGCATTGTGTTCGGGGTTTGTAAGTTTTCACAAATTCTATGCTCTAGAACAGAATAACAGATCAACAAGTGCTAAATAACTGTCTGCCAGTTTAATATTTATTTAATGCACTGAATGGAATAGATGGTAGATCCAGACATGACTGGAAAATGATTTAAAAGGTTATAAAGACGGATGTTTGATGCAAAGCATCAAAGAGATACCGCAATAGTTCGTTTCACATGAAGAAATAAGAAAAAAAGATCATTTAAATAAAAAAAACATTAGAATAATTTATTCTGCAGTAATGCTGATATCGGTTATTGAAGATATAAGTTTTATGTAGGATATTTAACCTGGCAGGGTCTGTGTTTTAAGTGAATAAGATACGTTAGAGTTAAACTGATCATGAAAAGTGACATATAATACTAAAGATAAATGGACAAGAGGTTATGATAAATTTAGATTAGTACCAAAAACAATCAACTATTTGTATTGAACACACCCCCTGTTATGATAATGTTTTATCAAATAATGTTGACACACAGAAAATCTGTTTTTCGTTTGTATCGGTAAGTCATGATAGTGGATAAGGGTTTCCCACATAAAACAAATCTGCAGTAGACGACTTTGAAACTATCAAGTAAAAAATCTCTATAAATGATCGTATGCTAATTGAAAAGTGTTGACATTATTGTTGCAAATGCAGATATTGCTCATTATGAGCAATTTCTCCATTTGCCACAGTGATTTCAATGATGTTTACCCTGAAAGACTTTAAAATCATCAAGTACAACACATAGAAAATCTCTATAAATGATAGTAAGATAATTGAAAAGAGTTGAAATTATTGTGGCAAATTGAGCAATTGAAAATTAAAGCTCTCGGCTTACAAACGAACAATCTCGAGTTGACGAAACTGATGTAAACAGATATTTCTGTGGTCTAAATTTTTTCATGTCATTTTTTGATGACAATTGTACTCAAAATTAATTTTGAATCAAGTATGTACTGAACATGAAAGTCAGATTATTAAAAGCAAAGCAAATGAAAAATGTATGTGAAATTACGATAAGAATGAAAATCTATAAATAGACTATAGATGAATGGTACTGTCTTCTAGCTCCTAACTTGATTCGGGAACCAGAGTCGCCGCGCGGACGCTTACGACATTAACAAACTAGACCAAATTGATATCAGTTTAAAACGCGTTGGTGAATACGGATTAAATCTAAAACGTGGACTAAATATTAAGATTTAGATTTAGTCAAAAATCTAAATTGAAAAGGTTAGTGAATACGGGACGTGGCTTCTTCGTCTAATTACTGCGTAATATATCAACTTTTGTATTTAGCCTGATATTGAAGTAAAGCTCTGAAGTTTCCATGCTAATCCTCGTGACCTCGTAAAGATATATTTTGCTTTCCACATAGAACCATCGTATCAACAATAGCTTTCAGAATTTGTCTATTTCTTTCCACTAAGGTATTGTAGGAGGTAGACATCGAACATACTATGTCTTTCTTTTCACTATTCATTATACTAATGAAGTTTTCCACTGCCCCAATAGAACTGATATGAACATCACTGGTTGTATGGGTACCAATAAGCCTACCAATGTTGCAATTAAATGTTTTAGAACAAAACAAAAATTCTTGTTTCTGACTGTTTTAAACTTTACCCCTAACCCCCCCTAAGGCCTTAATTTTTATTGCATTTTTAGAGAAAAAATACTTTAGTGCGTACGCCTGCCTACGCGCCTGAAAACTATACTTCAAGACCACTTGACAAATGGTGATCCAAGGACTATGTACACCTCACCAGATATCCAAAATGAGATAATTGAGATTTGTGGGCAACAGATTAAAACTAAAATTGTTGACAGCTGTAAATACTTTATTGCCTTTGCGGAATGTGACGCTACAACAGGAGAAGCGTTGTCTACGGCTTTTTTAAGCAACTTAAGAGCTGCTGGCGTTGATGTAAATAAGATGCGGGGACAAGGGTACGACAATTTCTGTCAAAGGATGTAAGTTTAAGGAACCAGACTACATTTACCAATTCAATAGAAGGGTTTTCTATTTTACTGTCTAGACTAGATACAGTATGAATTTCGCTTAGATAAAAGTGTACATACATTCAATTACATACATGTATATAGTGAGTAAAAGGGATGTTTTAAAAGTCATCATCTTAAATTAATGTACTTAGTAAGGACAAAGAGAAATCCCGATATGTGGTCACGCTGGCAGGTCTAAATATCCTCCTTGTTCGACATTTCTAAGCATCCCTACAAGGAGCCGCCTCTTGGCGGCTTCCAACAAGTTCAGTACACAATGTAAATATTGCCATTCATCGACCGCCGTCTGAACTTTCATATCGGTGGAAGAAATGCAAACTGGTTCAGCGGATGCATTTTCTCGAATGTAAACATGTTTTATGGATGCATCCGTTAAAGTCTTATCTGTAATGTGTGACAATTTATCAAATGCTTGTGAAAAGCAATCACTTAGCTGCAACACGAGGGCAGTTTTTGCAATAATTGCCTTATTTTGATCTCGCGCAGACAGCACAAAAACCGACATTTTTATGGACGATTTGTTTGGCGAAAGTGGAACGCGAAAGTAGAACAAAGTTCCGAAATAATTTACTCGATTAATAAATGTTCCTTTTTCAATGTGATTTTTTTTCGGATAGAACTTGTGACTGCATACTTGGTCACATTTCGGAAATAATTAAAATAAATTGGCATTAATTTCCATTTCTGTGTTTATCATTTAGAACAGGTTCACCTTAAATTCGGCGGATGACTCGAATATTTAAACAAACAATTTATTTACGAAGCTGGAAATGTCCGGGATTTTGTTACTTATTATTTGTTCTTAATGAATATTATTTATAACCATATTAACTGTTTATTCCTATTTAAATGATGCTGGTTTTGTGGTGTGTTTTTTTTTAAATCTGGAAAAAGAAGATTTATTTCATTTTTTTTTTAACTTTTGAAAATGGTGCGGGAGATTTTTTTTTAATTTTCTTTTCTCAAAATTCAATAGACAGAAGCGGGAAATCCGACGACCAAGATATCAGTTTGGTGTGGCCTGATCAAATTTTTATTTTCATAACAAATATAATATTGTTTTGATATGTATTCCGCGTCAAGTGGGTATTTTGAGTACTTTTAAATTTAAAACTATTGAATAAAAGTCTGATTAATCTGATATTGATGAAGAACATTCCTCACAGAATTTTCAACAGGTACAGTATCTAAAGAAGCAACATGTTACGGTGTTTATCCGGCAGGCATGAGTTTGATTCTCGTCTGCATTCATAAGTGCTTAGCTGTGCTTGGGCAATACATTTTCCATTTTTAATTAAAGTACTGTCTCGAAGGTGTAATGGTAGAGCGTCCACCTCGGTGCGGTAAGTCGCGGGTTCGATCCCGGGCCGGGCCATGTCGTGTTAAAGACTTTAAAAATGGTAGTAATGGCTGCCCTCCTTGCCACTCAGGGTTTCGGGGTAAGCATTAGGACTGATTGGCTGGTATCAAGATAAATTGACCAGTAGTATTATAATTATTGGTATGACCTGATCAATTCTCATTTCCTCAAAGCTTTGTACGCTGTTCAATGAAAAAACGTACTATAATCTTTAAAACCATGTCTAAGGTCTAATTTTCTTCATGGCCCGGGAAAGATATATTTTAATAAATCCACAACATAATTGTTTTTTAACCAACATGTCTAATATAATGTTGTATACTAAATGTATTGGCCTGACTATGTATTAACATTGTCTGAGTCACGTAGAGATTAAATATATCATACATTGACGCGGTTTAAGATAACATTTGTTATATGACGCTTGTCCCTTCCCGTTACGCGTGCCATACAGAAGTTACAACGATAAACGTTGTTTTCATGCTGATAAGTCCTTGCTTCGTAAAAGACTATTTCATATTTAAAATATCTGACAGAAGAATGAATGCCAAATAAGGAAAGCATTTAAGTGGTGTAAGAAAATGCTTGATAGTTTTTTATGTCGCTTTTAATAATTTTCAGTTATATCTATGTGACGGCTTTTCCTGGGTAAGTTATCGCTTGCGGACCCCTGGGTATTAACCAGCTCATTAGGCTATTTGTCTTAAAAGTATCGCATGCGGACCTCTGTACGTTAAACACTTCATTAGGCTATTTCTCTTAAAAGTATCGCTTGCGGACCCATAGCCTTCAAACAGCTCAAAAAAGGTTATTTGTCTTAAAGGTATCGCTTGCGGACGCTGGGCTTTATACAGCTTATTAGGCTATATGTCTTAAAAAGTATCGCTTGCGGACCCTGGACTTTAAACAACTTATCAGGTTATTTGTCTTAAAAGTATCGCTTGCGGTCCCCTAGCCTTTAAACAGCTCATTATGATATTTGTCTTATACGTATCGCTTGCAGACCCTGGGCTTTAAACAGCTCATTCAGTTATTTGTCTTAAAAGCATCGCTTGCGGACCCTTGCGCTTTAAACGGCTCATTATGCTTTTTGTCCTAAATGTATCGCTTGCGGACCTCTGGCCTTTAAACAGCTCATTAGGGCTATTTGTCTTAAAAGTATCGCTTGCGGACCTCTGGCCTTTAAACAGCTCATTAGGGCTATTTGTCTTAAAAGTATCGTTTGCAGTCCCTGGGAATTAAACAGCTCATTAGGGATATTTGTCTTAAAAGTATCGCTTGCGAACCCTGGGCTTTAAACAGCTCATTAGGATATTTGTCTTCAAAGTATCGCTTGCGGAACCCCGGCTTTTGAACAGCTCATTAGGCTATTTGTCTTAAAAGGATCGCTGTAAAAGTCATGTAAATGTCATCTGTGGCTGGATATACTTTACACAAATTATTCTGTATTACTAGTTCTGTGTGTTAAGATTTACATTACATGAACTTCATAGAAACGTTGCTAGGAAGTTGTTAACTTAACAGAGTACAGCTTTTAGCTATAAAATCACGTTTTTACATTTCGTTTTCGGACTCGTGTCATTTTAACATTTCGTGTATCTGGGCTTAAAATAAGGTAGCTTATCTTCTCATTGGTCACCACTGTGTTTTAATACGGGAATATAGCGGCCATCTCTCGAAGCCGAGTTATGCATCAACAGCGTCAATATGATATATATCAATATAGTTCTATTTGTGTTTGAAAGACAGAATATATTGCACATTATGTACTTCCAGAACATGTTATTCGCTGGGCATTTCAGTAACTGTCACTCCTTTAATGAAGATATCGGTGCCTTGAGTTTTGCTTGTTTTAAGCTTTACCCTGATACAAAAAAATCTGCAACAAACTACTTAAGCGAATTTATGAAAATAAGGAAAATCTTTATGAATGAAAGACAAATGAAAACAATGCTCATTGTGAGTAATCCCTTCTTTGCTCATATTGTTTGTAAAAGTGGAATCTTGAGACAGGGTTAACAAAGACGTGTAACGAGTTATTGTGATATCAGTGCCTATCAGATATTAAAATGGACAGCGCCTATTACAGAGCGTGTATCAATTAACTCCTACATAGTACAAATAGTTATCACGTTACCACGTTCCGACAATCCTCATGATATGCTAAACCTTTCACTTAGTAAATAGTAAATTTATATAAAATTAAGATCGTTTTTTTAAAGCTCTAAGCTGATTCGCTTCAAAGGAGGAGCTTAAAATGAATACTCGGTTAAAGGTTAAACAGAAGTGTTCATAATCCAATATTATGCAGTAAACAAAAGTAGTCTATATATATATAAAAACATATTTACTGTTTGAGATCGATGTGATTTATTAATTAAAACGAAGGTTGACGAAGTAACTAACATATTAAACTGTGTAAAAAAAAAAAATCGGTGTTTTTATCAATATTATGGTAAAAATGAAGGCAACTTTGAAAGCTTGAAAAACGTTCGTGCCATTGTAAACGCATAGGGAAACAGCTCTAGGTTGTAATCAGTATGATAGCCAAAGGCATTTCTTAAATACGAAACATATTTTTAAAAGCAAAGCTGAGACCAAGGTCTTTTTTTGGCCGTGCTCATGCTCTCACCGGTTTTAACTTCAGTATTGCAATGCAATAAATATAAAAACTGACATGAATAATCAATACATTGAGCCCGTGCGATGTACAAGTTGGCGTTTCTGAACAATATGGGTTTAGGTGGATCAGTTATGTTAATAACAGTTTAATAAGTACCATTTCTCACTGAAAGGCTCAAAATATAAATGCAGGCAGTCCTGGGTTCGAACATGGGTCATGTCGGTTTAGGGACGAATTCTCGTCCAAGTTAGCTAACCCAGAAACCTATAATTACATTTAATGTAATACATTTATTTGCATGTCTCTGACTTACCGGTCCGCTAACGCTTACATGTAAATCGTCAAGTTCAAGTTAGCAGTGAAGCACAGAAGAGTATTTGTTAGACGTGATGGTATTTCTTACTTATTGGAGCCCTTTTTATGACAAAGACAGTACTTCTTCTGTGATGTATTTATTTAGAATCGCTACAGATTCATTGCTTCATTACAGACAATATTTTTAAAGCACATGTGAGACAATGGTTTTTCTTTCTTGATTATTAAAAGACCTTGATGATACTGAGCCCGTGCACATTTTCTCATCGTTCCAACTAATTGTAATTCAATAAGCATAAAATGCCCTGACGTGGCTAGAGATCAATGATTGATGAACCCTTCCATTGTACAAGTTGTCATTTCTCAAGAGTGGTGGTTCGATAGGTTCATCTTCTCGTCTTATAATATTCTGTGATTAGAATGATCTGGATATGCATTATTCTTAAAAGATAATATCAGCCTTTTTTCCATTTACGGGCTCAAATCAGAAATAGAAGCTGAAACATGCGGAAAGTCCATGCTCGAATCAGGGACCTTAAGCTTTCAGTACGAGTACACATGTAAAATGTATAGAGTACATGTTATTACACACAAAGCTAAATCTAGCAGTGAAGCCAGAAGAATTACAGTGATAACGTCGAATGTCTAAAACGTCGAATTAATAAAACAGAATAAAACGGGATTGGAAACGTCGAAAAGGAAAATTTATAGACTAGTTATTATACAGTTTTATAAAGTTTTTACCAAGTGATATACATGTATTACAAAGATGTTTTATAGTTTGCCGATGTTTCTACCGGATGTTGAGAGTTTTTGAAAACGTTGTGAGAATAGAAAAACTTGCTCAGGGGCTTATTTTTCCTTTAATCCTAACGTTTTCAAAACTACAGAATGATCAGTAATGTAGTTGCAGAGTCAAGTTTGCTTATAGATGTTTCCATCGGTTGAAGAGAGTTTTTGAAAACGTTGTGAGAAAAAAATGTCTTGTCACTTAAATTGATGTTTTACGGCAGAGATATTTCCATTTCCTGCGATATTGTCATCAATAATGTATTTTCAGAGTCATATTTACATATTAAATTCATAATTGGTACAACAATTTATTTTCAAAGCTGCAACAAACAAATTCATTATGCCCTCGCTTTATTCTTTTTATTTAATTGCACAACTCTAAATGAATATTACAAATATCAGTTCAATTAACTACAAACAAGACAAAAATAAATATTACAAATACCACTTCAATTAACTACTAACAATACAATTATTAAAGGCTATACATTTTCCTTTTCGACGTATCCACTCCCGTTTTGTTCTGTTTTATTAATTCGACGTTTCCACCGTCACCCAAGCCAGAAACTTAATCATTAGGAATTATTTCTTTTTTATCTGAGCCTTTGTATATGACATATATGAAATGATATGATTTATTTATTAAGCCTTGCCACACGAAGATAACACGATACACAATTGGACACTCCTCCGATTAAACGGAGCGAGATAAGCACCGCCTACCTCATTAATATTAATTATAACTTTAAGCGAATACCACTGAATATAGGAAGTTTCCCCTTATTAAGGTTAAACCTCAAAACGAGCTGTGCTAATTATTACGTTAGACGGACCTGTTACAGGTGTTTACTGCAACATTATGAGTGATTATCAGATCAACGCTGAATTAGTAACAGAACTGAGGTAATCTACATTTCTTAAATGTTTTGATCGGTAAATCATTCGTCGTTTAACAGTCCATGCCTTCGTGACATGAAACATAGCATGCTAAAAATTAATTTGCGTGTAACATAATTTACCATGCAGAATAAGTGTATGATTGGGAGTAAAACACAATAAGTGTTTTACACACTTACATATTTCCTGATATGGTAGTGATTAATGCTTCCTGTTATGGTTAAAGTCTGAGTTTATGTCGGTTTCAACGTTAGTTCAGTTATATCAAGGCGACACTTTACTTATTATGATCCCGGCCACGCCGTTTCCACATCGACTGTTAGCCCATTGATGACAGACGAATGACGCTTTTCGTTTAGCTTTTGTCAAACGTCTGACAGAATGTTTTCCGATCCGGGGTTCGAGCTCACAGTCATAGATTGACAGCCCGCGGCGCTAGCGACTGAGCTACCGGAGCTCGGCACAGCAATCGACTTCTAATATGACCGGATGACCACCAGCTAGTTTTATAGTGGTACCAAATGTCAGACCGACTCAGTGGTGTAGTGATAGATATTTGGTGTGAGAGGTCGCAAGTTCGATACCCGGCCGTGTCATACCAAATACTTTAAAAATGGTAGTAATTGCTTTCCGCCATGGCGCTCCGGCCAATGGGGTTAGCATTAAGATTGACGCGTTGGTGCCAGGATGAATGCACCAGCAAAACTGGTAAATTTGACCTGCAACGACGGGATATACAATAAAAAACCAATGTTGAAAGCGGATCAAAGCAATAAATAAACCAAATGTGAGACTGTCCTCGAAAAAAAGGAAGGAAATGTCAGTCTGTGTGGCAAAATGGATAGGATTTGGGAGGTCCGTGTCAAGGTTGAGATTATCTGAATTGACCTTCCGCCTCATAAACAAGGATCAGTAAACAATACTTCTTTTTATTCATCAAATTGTCGCACTGTTCAGTGTTGGTAGTTTGGATATTACTACTTTTGGATACTACTGGGATGTTCTAGGAGTCGTGTTTCTAAAGCGATAATAAACATCTGAATTAAATAAGTATTCTGAAATCAGCTGTGTTATAGGAAGGCCAGTCAAAGTGTATTTTGACAAATTCGGATAAAGATCTGTTTGTCGAACCATGTAGATATAATCCGAAAGCACACTAGATTAAAACAAAATCTTGAAATTTACATTGTGACTAAATGGCAAAAATATCACATCACGGTTTTAGATGAAAGTAGATTGGGACCTTAATTATAAGCTACTCAAATACATTTGAAACGCATGGCTTTAAAAATGTAAGCTTTTGTTTATTATCTAATTTCAGGACGTTAAAACGGGGGGATCAAATTGCTGTCAAAGGAAACTATAACAATATTGATTTCTATCATCATGGTATTTTCCTAGGTCATGAAAAGAGCGTGGCTGACTTTGGAGGAAATTCGAAATCGGAAGCACAATTGAGGGTTGTTGACATATTGGTGTTCTTAGGAAAAAAAGACCTGATACAAATTATTCATCCTGAAGACAAATGTATCAACCCAGAACAGGTAGCACAGAAGGCCGAGATTTATGTCGAAAACCCGTCTGATTGGGATGACTATAATCTGTTTTTAAATAACTGTGAACATTTTGCTACATTTTGCAAAACGGGAAAACGCATGTCCACTCAAATTATCGATAAGATACTTAATGTTGTTTATCATCCGATAGATGCATTCGGGTTGGCTGGGGCATCTACTTGTTTTACTATAAACAAAATGCAACAGTAACCAGCTTTAACTAGTGAATATATTCTAAGACAGCCGAAATAAACGGACACACATAAGCAGGCACTTGACACGGGAACAATATGTGAAAATAATGTGTGGTTTTCTATACGTGATATTGTCAGTCGCTTGCTGTGAATAATGAAAACTTCTGTTTAAATGTACTACGAAGTTGATAAATTATTTGGTAGTATTTTCCTGGTCCCTGTTTGGTATTCTTTAATAATATACAGTAATTTTAATTAATTGTCTTCCATTCAAGTTTATTAGTCGCCGGGCAGAAGCCCGCGACTTCTATTTTTAATAGGTTTTCGGAAATCACATGGGAGGGCGGCTTATTATTAGAAAGAAACAAATCTAGATGATTTGAACATATTACAATTATGGTTGTTTACGAACACTAATAAATGACACATTTAAAATGAAATAAATATTCCGATTTTTTAATGTTTGCATTTTTTTTTATTTCACTCGCATTTAAGTTTTTTGTCTTATTTACGAAGACAAAAGTGGTCCCTTCAAGACGTGAACCAACACCCCCTAATGCAGACTCTTATGTGTCATCATTGAGGTCAATTTCGGATTCTCCTTTTAATAGCAATTTTAACTTACTAAATGTTGTTTTCATGTTCAAAGAGATGTCTTGATTTGTGTAGAATTCATTTAATAATTGGTATCCATGAATATCTAAAGTAGGAACTGTTTCTAAGCTAAATATAGACCCTATTCTGTTGTGTAGTTTCGTGACCTTTAACATCGATTTTCGCGCATGCGCATTTCGATATGAAAAAGCGAGTGATATTATTTTATTTTAGACAAGTACAAGACGAATGTTTGACGCAAAGCGTCAAAGAGAATCCGCAATATTTCGTTGTACATGTAGAAATAAGAAAAAAAGAACATTTTTAAATCCACAAACAATAGAACAATTTAAACTGTAGACGGTAATGCTGATATATTTCTCCTTTTGAAGACTTTTGTTTTCTTCAAATTACCTCCCTTTAAAGCAATACCAGGATATTTACCTTGTGATTCGAATAAGATTGACAAACATTGAAATTATATGAATGAATACTATTATTTAAATAAGTAACAACAGCAAAATTAAATTTAAGCCAAGATAAATGTGTTCACATTTCGTTAATTTTTAACGAATTATTTTTTCTCAAAAAATAATACAGTTAACGCGATCGTATTTGTTTCCGGAAGTCACGGTTAAACTACACTTCCGCTAAGAATACACATTCGCTGCACCTAAATAGTCCTAGTATGTTTTCGATATTAAAATGACTTCTACGTGTTATTTCAATACAGTGAAGTCATAATTATACTATCAAATCATCATAGATAATCAATTTTCTAGAAAATATCAAATTAACAGTACGCGCATATATATTTCATTTGTCGGCAGGTACGTATAAGGCACGAGTATGAATTTTAGTCGTATGCCCATTCACTAGAAGTCGACCCCACGCTGTATAGAACAATGTTAATCTCACAAATATGCCACTACGCAGAGCTCAGTGAAATAGTCAGTGTGCATTTTAAACGCTCGCATCGCCGTTGTTTCTCCTTTTTCCAACATGATAACGATGATCAAAGGGGCTTTCTAATTATAGATCATGGTTTACATACGCGCGCATTCAGTTAGCTTAATATATATACGAAAGTAACGCTCCTACGTTGTATCAAAGTACCGTGGTGTAATGGATAGCGTGTAGAACTACTAATCATGGACTATTTATGGACGCGAGTTCGAGTCCCAATAGGAACTATTCTTTTTTTTTTTTTTTTTAATTCTTATTTTATGCGATTTGTTAAACATTATAGATTTATAATAATTAATTCACTCACATGAAACATCCTGGATCCGCCCCTGGTGACGAAAACAAATCGAACTAACAATGTAAATCTCACAAATATGCCATGGGTGTTTTGACAGACTTTACGCAGAGCTCAGTGAAAGAGTTAGTGTGCATGTTAAACGCTCGCATCGCCGTTGAAATGCTACATTTACTAAAACTGTCAACTGATAAAAAAAATCTCTGGACAAAAATATTAATAATAATAAAATAGACCAAATTGTGCAATAGCATGATCAATTGCATTCATAAATTAGATTTTACAATACATGTTCAAAATAATTCGTTACCGGTACTTTCTGTACTTTGATTTATAGATACCCTAATGTATAGGTATGAATATAAAATTTATAAGCAAATGTTTTCATTTCAACGTTTCTAATGTTTGAATAGACTAAGGAAAGTCAAGAATACATAAATAAATCAATGCAGTCTTTTCCGGCGACATTGATGCCTTGCATCAACTTTCTCTTGTTATTTATCATATAAGCGTTTCGCCCACAGGTGCCAGACTCGAATACAATCTAAAAATAGCATTTGACTATATAGTGTGAAGGGGTCTTTATGAATGTTATCCCGATTTGTTTAAACTCTTTCCCACACATAGAGGCTTTCTGACGCCTCTGCAATAGACGGCTTTTGAAAAATTGTGACAAAAAAAGAAATTGCTCGTTATCCTTTTGCCATAATGATTCAACTCCATTCCATAGTTATACTTTAGTTATACTTTCATTTATAGAGATTTTCCATATTTCTGAGTAGACATTTTCAAAGTCGTCTCCTTCAAAGTTGTTGTATGTGAAAGGGTTAAGGAAATGGGTGTGTTTTTCCATTATAGTACATTTTCTAACTGGATTTCTTTGTCAACTAAAAAGCGTCACTGTTACAAAGTTATTATCAAGTTAAGGTGTATTCAGATTATCTTTAACCCTTTCCCACATATGACAGATCTGCAGCAGACGACTTTAAAATTGCCTACTCAAAAATATAGAAAAACTATATAATTGTAGATCCAATTACTTTAATACGCCCAGTATAAATTACTGTTTACTTACATTGACCAGCTTTGTCTTTTAATCCGCCCTGGATTAAGAGGTTTTATCCTACAACGCGACCAGGATAAGTTACTGTTTACAAACTTTGACCAGCTTTGTCTTTTAATGCGCCCAGGCTTAGTTACTGTTTACAAACATTACCAGGTTTTATCCTACAACGCGACCAGGATAAGTAACTGTTTACTTACATTGACATGTTTTATCCTGCAACGCGACCAGGATAAGTTACTGTTTACAAACCATGACAGGCTTTATCCTACAACGCGACCAGGATAGATTACTGATTACAAACATTGACAGGTGTTATCCTACAAAGCGACCAGAATAAGATACTGTTTACAAACATTGACAGGTTTTATCCTACAACGCGACCAGAATAAGTTACTGATTACAAACATTGATAGGTTTTATCCTACAACACCACCAGGATAAGTTACTGTTAACAAACATTGACCGGCTTTGTCCTTAAATGCGCCCAGGATAAGCTACTGTTTGCTTACATTGACCAGCTTTGTCTTTAAATGCGCCCAGTATAAGTGACTGTTTACAAACATTGACAAGTTTTATCCTACAACGCGACCAGGATACGTTACTGATTACAACAATTGACAGGTGTTATCCTACATCGCGATCAGGTTAAGTTACTGATTACAAACATTTACAGGTTTTGTCCTTTCATGCGCCCAGGATAAGTTACTGTTTACTTACATTGACCAGCTTTATCTTTAAATGCGCCCAAGATTAGTTAATGTTTACTTACATTGACCAGCTTTGTCTTTGAATGCGCACAGGATAAGTTATAGTTAACAGTTAACAAACATTGGCAGGTTTTATCCTACAACGCGACAATGATAAGTAACTGTTTTACAAACATTAACATGTTTTATCCTGCAACGCGACAAGGATAAGTTACTGATTACAAACATTGACAGGTTTGGTCTTTTAATGCGCCCGGGATAAGTTACTGTTTATAAACATTGACAGGTTTTATCTTACAACGCGATCAGGATAAATTACTGCCAACAAACATTGACAGTTTGTATCATACATTGCCACCAGTATAAGTTACTGATTACAAACATTGACAGGTTTTGTCCTTCAACGCGCCCAGGATAAGTTACAGTTTACTTACATTTACAGATTTTATCCCACAAAGCGACCAGGATAAGTTACTGTTTACAAACATGAACATGCTTTGTCTTTTACTGCGCCCAGGATAAGTTATTACAAACATTGACAGGTTTTATCCTACAACGCGACTAGGATAAGTCACTGATTACAAACATTGACATGTTTTATCCCACAACGCGACAAGGATAAGTTACTGTTTACAAACCTTGACCAGCTTTGTCTTTTAATGCTCCCAGGATAAGTTACTGATTACAAACATTGACATGTTTTATCCTACAACGTGACCAGGATAAGTTACTGATTACAAACATTGACCAGCTTTGTACTTTAATGCGCCCGGGATAGTTACTGTTTATTACCATTGACCGGCTTTGTCTTTTAACGCCCAGGCTAAGTTACTGTTTACAAATACTGACAGGTTTTATACTACAACGCAACCAGGATAAGTTACTGTTGTACAAACATTGACCCGCTTTGTCTTTTAATGCGCCCAGGATAAGTTACCGTTTAACAAACATTGACAGGTTTTATCCTACAACGCGACCAGGATAAGTTACTGTTTTACAAACATTGACCAGCTTTGTCTTTTAATGCGCCGAGGATAAGTTACTGTTTACAAACATTAACAGGTTTTATCCTTCAACGCGACCAGGATAAGTTACTGTTTTACAAACATTGACCAGCTTTATCGTTTAATGCGCCCATGATAAGTTACTGTTTACAAACATTAACAGGTTTTATCCTTCAACGCGACCAGGATAAGTTACTAATTACAAACATTGAAGGTTTTATCCTTCAACGCAACCAGAATAAGTTACTGTTTACAAACATTGACCAGCTTTGTCTTTTAATGCGCTCAGGATTAGTAACTGTAACTGTAACTGTCCATCATGGACAATTCTTATCCTACAACGCGGCCAGGATAAGTTACAGATTACAACCATCGACCAGCGTTGTCCTTTAAAGCGCCCGGTAAAAGTTACTGTTTACATATATTGACCAGCTTTGTCTTTTTAAGCGCCAATGCTAAGTTACTGTTTACAAACATTGACAGGTTTTATCCTACAATGCGACCAGGATAAGTTACTGTTGTACAAACATTGGCCAGCTTTGTCCTTTAATGCGCCCGGGATAACTTGCCAATTACATACATTGACAGGTTTTATCCTACAACACGACAAGAATAAGTTACTACTTACAAAATCAAAGCGCTGAAAGCGCTAATGGTATAGGGGCATATGTTAGGTGAAAATATATGGCATAGATAATACGGACAAACATTGTTGAAACAATAAACAATGACCTTTAAAACAAACCAAACCAAAAATGTGTGAAGCAACGCATACTGCCTGCCAATAACATATACCTTAGTTATCAAAGTTTGACCCTTTTCTTGTATATAGAAAATAAATCAGGAAGGACAAAAGATTGACAAAAAAACGAGCAGCGACCCTTAATTAAAATATTTCCAGTTCAGAAATCACTAAAGATCCACTTGGACATGGATTTACCGACCCCAAAAGTCTAACTTGAACACTTTAAACTAGCAATTTTCTAGTTAGCACTTTATATCCATATATTAAATGATAAAGGAGTAAAGCAAAATACTGTAAACACAGTATGATGGTCTATCGATATACTAAAGGTTTGCATACACATGCGCATCTGCTATCTGGATAGTTCTTGCTTAGCACACCTCCTGGTTTACAATGGATTTTTAGCCGTGATTTTTTTTAATGCAATTAACACATATACATTTCATATCAACATCACAATAACCTAACAATGATAATTATATTGAGAGTCCAATTTTACTTTCAAAGCAGAAATAAAATCCTATGTTATCTACATTTTCTTCAGCGTGCAATGACTGAAATATTGTTAAAAGCGACGTAAAACATCATACACACGATTTAATCATTGCTTAGTGTTTCACTACGCATAGGTGAATAGTTTTAAATGCATTACTTTTGAATTCATTTTAAATCCAAACATTCTGAAAGAGTTTATTGCAGCGGTGTTAAATGATAATTGCACCACTGATGTCGGCAATTTATAAGACAAAAAAGACTATATTTTTCTTATAATTTTTTTTTATCTGCCCAGAGCGGGAATCGAACTCAAGTCTCCCACTACACGTCCGAACATGCTCACCGCTACGTTTCGCGGCCACTTCGATAGATTTCATTTATAACATAATTATAAACCAATACACGAGTTAGCGAAATATTTAGTATTGAAACGTTTTATCTTGATAAAAAACAAATGTCATTTAAATCATTTATTTTATAACTGGAACTTGACTATCTTATTCCGTCTGCTGGGGTTGTTCAGGTTAATTTTGGTTGAGAATTTGATGTATTTACCTAGGAATATAAAATGAAATACTCTAGTATTCCTGATTATCGTTACCGCTGAAAATACATTTTATTCGAAAGGATTTTTGGAAATTACGACGCCTAGGCTCACTTGCACATTTATCGTATATGTTATATTTTGTCAACTATTTATTTTATTATCATTTAAATAATTTGAATGGTTGAGTATATATGCTATCATTGGGACTCATTTATCTGAATTTGTTTTTGAGTCGGAATCGAAAAGTTGCCTTTACCCCATTCGATTTACAATATTTAGGAATTACCAATGAACTTTACGCGCGATCAAGTATGATGAAAGCGTAGAAATACATTTTAATTATTAATCATGTAATTCATATATTTTAACATAAAAATTTCTTTCGAGTTATTTCTTTTGGGTTAGTGATGTCGAATCAAATCAAATTTTGGCTTCATATGTCAACAAGTTACCGCATTTTGATTTTTAGACAGGAACTATTGGCGGTACAAGATGACCAACATGGGAATTAGCTGGCAACAGTCATTTCATTTTTAACAAAATATTCCACAAATCATCCACTTTCATTGACATTATGTATGATCTGCAACCACCAATACATCTATATGAAGTCGAGATGGTGTTCAGAAACGGAGAGCTGATGTAGAAAGACATATGTGAAGTAATTCAATGCCGATATCGTAAAACGCCTGTCTAGATCCCAGTCTCAAAATGATGCGTCGTTTCGAAAATTAGCTACTATAGCAATTGGCTCTCACGAGCCCCTTGCTAAAAATTGATTCATGCTTCAAAGCATTGTTTGGAAAGGAGGAATTGCTCATTGTCAGCAATTGCTACGTTTGCAAATACACTTTCAACATTCGTATGTAACTAAGTAGCTATAACGGAAACGGTTCAACCCTTTCCCGCTTACAGTCGCTTGTGTACGCATGTGCAGCAGATGGCTGCAAAATTGTTTATCGTGACCCATTTCCTCTTTTTCCACAAAGGTTTCAACTATATATTTTTCCCCTTGATGTAAGGCAACATTGCTCGTTATCATTCATCTCTAGCTTGTTATTCAAAATGTGTCGAGTAAAAGAATGTCCATAGTAAAACGTTTAAATATGAAAGGAATAAATTTGAAACATGTTTGAAAGCATTGTGTGAAAAGGAGGAATTACTCATTGTCAGCAATAGTTTCACGTAAAGGATTCCGCTTCCATGGGGAGGATGTAACCATTTTCCGCTTACAGATTTGCAGCAGACGACAATCGAAAACATTGTGACAAAAGGAGAAATTTCTTATCGTAGGCAATTTCTACTTTTGCCACAATGGTTTGAACTCCTTTCAATAATTTTATTTACAGTGATTTGCACATTTCTCTATATAAGTCGACTGTTGTAAACTAATGGAGTCACAGCACGATCGACGTTACCTAACACCACTGACATTGAGGTCAATCATAGTTCAGAGTGTGTTTCACGCGTTGGAACTATTTTGTCTCATTAATTAATGCAAGCGGAGTTTTTTTTTTTATTCGGTCGAACCAATGAAATCGTTGAAAAGGCAGTTTATAACCAATAAAAACTCGATTTTGGTGTAGGTATACAAATGTGGACTGTGGTTGCAGCTTTAATCCGACTTTTCGAAAGCAGGTTGACAATGGAATAGTGGTGACACGCCCCTACTCCAAAAATGACCTACTTTGTCTTACAATGCGTCCAAGATAACTTGTACCTACCATTTCTGTCAATAACCTGTTTTAAATGTTAAATCTCAGATAAACGTATTGATAAAGTTGTTCGTAGGTCCCAGCCGAATCCAACCAATTAAATAATAACTTTAATAAGTAATGACTTAAACTCATCCGAGAGCTCATTGTTTTAGGTATTCATGAATACACCCCAGGTGCCTGCAGCAGAGGCATCGACTTATCGCACCTTTTCAATAATTTATATTTCATATACAGAGATGTTCAATATTTTTACCAAGACGTTTTCAAAATCGTTTGCATGGGAAAGAAAATGTCAATTTCTTCCTATTTGTCTGTCAATTTCTCAAACTGTCTGTTAATTCCTTCAATATGTCTGTCAATTTCTTCAAATTGTCTCTCATTTTTTTTCAAATGTTCTGTCGATTCTTCTATTTAAGAACCAATACTTAACCAGGGCAATCAGCGTGGATGTCCTAAGTCTACATTCACAAATATAATGCACCATTCAACACTTCAAATTACTGCAAAGTATTCAGTTAAAATCCACTTACACTCGGTTTATTTTGACTAGTTTATATCCCAAAACTACCAACCCTGACCTTTTACGCATTTCCGATGGTTTTTCAACGCTGGACCCACGACACAAGAAAACCGGCCCGCAGTTCTTTTAAAAAACAATAGCAATCAAATTGTATACATGTACAGTCAGCTTTAAGTCATATCCGGCCTAGCATATCAAGGATGCCTTTGGACAGGTATGATCCTGATCAGACGGCGCAGGTTAATTTGGATCTCGCTTCTCACAAACTCAATATTTCTAATACACCTCGGTGATGTATAGAAGTAGAGCGTTCGCCTCGGTATCAAATACTTTGAAAAGGGAATTAATGGCTTTCATTTCTTGGCGTTCATGGTTTTGGGGTAAGCATTGCGACCGACTGTCTGGTGTAAGGATAAATTGACCAGTATTACTGTTAACTCGCCAAGGAAACGCCCAGATATAACTGTAAACTGGCTGGAAAATGCCTAAAAAACACCATATAATCAACTAGAGAAGATCACCGTCACTGTTCATTTAAATTTAGTGAAAGTTGTCATAGTATCATCCGCTGTGGTCGAGTGGTTATCGTCGGGGATTTGAAACCGGGTGTCCCGGGTTCGATCCCTAGTCACGGTATTATGGGCATGGTGGAGTGTCCTTGGGCAAGGCACATTTTCTAGCCTAGTACTGGTTTGTTTATCATGAATAAGTGAACTGTCGCCGTGATATAACTGAAATAATGTTGAAAGCGGCGTAAAACCCCAATAAAACAAACATAGTATCATCAGGAAGGTATGCTGTAGTGCATTACTATATGAAACGCTATTATTTTCATATATCGACAATCGTCATTCAAGAGTGATGTTGTTATAGGTAAGGTAACAAGTGGTGACCGAAAGATAAGAAATCCTTTCGTGGTCGAGGAAAACCAACCTTAGCACATGTATGACGCGTGTTGATAAAGATCTGGCTGCACATACATGCACTCTGTAACCACCTCCTGGGACAAACATAATAGATCGTTTCCATTTTGTTCTGGTTAGAATATCCGCCTTGGGAATGAGAGATCAGGGTTCGCATCCGGTCAGATCGTACCAAATACTTTTTAAAAAAAAAGGCAGCAATGGTCTATCCTTGGCGCACAGGGTTGCGGGACAGTATTACGACTGATACTTGAGTGTCAGGATACATCATACCGGTAGTACTAGTAATTTACACCGGCGAACACTGAACACGTAAATTTTCCGTCAATGAGGAGATGATAATATCAGGATATAAATCCTCATTTACTAATCCAAAGTGTTTGCTCTGTTGACATGTTATAATCAAAGCACTGATAGTACTCGTGGAACGGTTGTGTTGGTATTCGTGGATTACGGTCAGACAGGCGGTTGCAGATGTCACCGGAACAAATCACATGAAAACTTTGTAATACCCAATCTTCATGAAATTTGGTCAGAGTTCAGAGTGTTTGGGTGGTTCAAATGACATTAAAAACAAGGTCAACAGATCAGTTCCAAGGAAAACCTAGTAATTGTTGATTGTTGTGGTAAATCTACGGACTTACCTTAATTTGCACCAGTCTGAGGTATTCAGATCTGCTGATGCTTGTAGATAAGCAGAGTTATCGTCGATATGTCTCCCGGCTGTAAATTTATGTTTGTATCACTTTATCATGGAAACCGGAAGCGTCTTGAACCCCCACATTTCCGGAATCATGAACAGCGGCGCTGGGGACCAACTGGGGGAAGTCCCGGGACAAACCGGTACTCATTCACCCAGGGCCAATATTACCACATTGTTAATACATAATGTTTGTGCTAACGCTTGAATTGTAGTCACACTTGATCATAAGTATGTCTCAGGTGAGTCATATAGTGTCATATCGACCTTCTTGTTTAATATTTAAATGGAATATGCTAAAGTTCACTATGCTTTTACTAGAATTATGCTTGCACATACATACCTGAAGTAATCATCACAATATTCTTGTTCTATTGCGTCGATTTGATTCGAATCGTATAAAAATATCTCCATATTGTTATATTTCAGCTCACCTGAGCACGAAGTGCAGGTAGAGTTATTTCGATCACTGAACCACTGGCATCGTCGACAGCTGTCCTTCAGTCACTTAATATTTTCCTACACACAACTTCTCCTAAACCAACGAAACAAATTATTTTTCAATGAGAAAAACTATATAAGACATTCTGCCTTTCGTTTTTATCCTTATTGAAGTACATGTATTGTCGTATGAAAAATAAATGAAATTCCGATAATAAGATATTTTTAAACTGAACCAAACAAATTCAAAATAATTTCATAGGAATGTTTCTTTTGTGGTCATCTTTAAATGGTGTTTGTTGAATTGAGCTCCATTTAGGAGCTTTAAAATGGGTCAAATTGTCAGAACAAGATACTAAAGGCTCTGCCTAGGCTGATAGTGAAGGCTCCAGCCCGACTGGTATTGATAATTTGGCAAAGTTGATACTGAAGGCTCTGACCAGGCTGATACTGTAGACTCTGGGCTTAATTTACGAGTACAAATGTACCAACACAACCGTCCCACGAGTACTTTCAGTGCTTTAATCACATCATCTGTTTTGCATGAAAATTACTCCGCTTCGAACTATTTGTTTCGGCGGGGCTTTCGAGCTTTCGGCCTTCGGTAACCATCCCAAAAATATGTACGTATATATAATTGTATGAATGAATATATATATGTGTAATTTCATATATAAGATATTATATTTTTGTACAGAAAAATGTTAATATGTCACCTTCATTTAATAACGACATCAGTATAGTTATCATTATTGTTATAACTATAAGAAGTAGTAGAAGTTGTAGTACTAGTATTAGTTGTATTAGTTGTAGTAGTTGTAGTAGCATTTTTTGATTGATTGTGTGGTGTTCTTTTTGCCTCTTTCAAAAAAATGTTATGCATCAAACCGTTTCCTTGGTACGTTACCATTACTACTGGTCCATCTATTCTCACACCAGCCGTCAGTCGTAATGCTAACACCGCAACCCTTATCTCAGACTGGCAGCCCTTACTACCATTTTTAATTTCTTGTGTATGACCCGGTCGGGAATCAAACCCGCAACCTTCCGCATCCAAGGCGAACGCTCTACCTTTACACCATCGAGAATGTAGGTAGTAGTAGTAATAGTAAAATTAGTAGAAGTAGTAGTAACTGTTGACAAATGCGGCTTAAACTTCCAGATTGAGCGTCACCATATACATGTTTCTATCTCATTGTAGTAGTCTATATGGCTCATCCAGACGGCCTTGACCTTCAGATTTCCTTCTTTATCCTATATACAGCGGCCATCTTGGAATTAGTGAATTTCTAGAGGCCGCAATTTTTGCTTCAGCAGTTTGAAATTCTGTCAGAATGTTTGATATCTAGGTCAAGTTTGAATATGGGTCATATTGGGTCAGAAACTAGGTTACTAGGCTAAATTGAAGAAAAATCTTGTTAATACTGTAGAAACCACATTTTTTGCTAAGGCAGCTTCAAATTTGGTCAAAATGTTTATCTATATGATATCTAGGCCAAATTCGGATATGGGTCAAGCCGGGTCAAAAACTAGGTCACTAAACCAAATTGAATGGAAATCTTGTTAACGCTCTAGTGGCCTTAGTTTCAACTTGAGCAAGTTGTAACTTTATCAGAATGTTTGTCTTAATGATATGTAGGTCAAGTTCGAACATGGTTTATGATGGGTCAAAATGTAGGCCACTATGTCAAATTGAAGGAAAAGCTTGTTAACACTCAAGCAATTTGAAATTTTGTCAGAATGTTTGTGTTAATGATATCCAGGTCAAGTTCGAATATGGGTCACATTGGGTCAGAAACTAGGTCACTAGGCCAAATTGATGGAAACTCTTGTTAACTCTGTAGAAGCATCTTTTCTGGCTACATCAGCTTGAAATTTGGTCAGAATTCTATCTAAATTATATCTAGGTCAAGTTTGAATATGGGTCATGACGGGTTAAAGACTAGGTCACTAGGGCAAATTGAAGGAAACTCTGGATACTGCATGTTTAGCTTCAGCATGTTGAAACTTTATCAGAATGGTTTTCTTGATGATATCTAGGTCGAGTTCTAACATAGATCATGTTGGGTCAAAAAGTAGGTCACTAGGTCAAATTGAAGGAAAATCTTGTTAACACTCTAGAGTCAACATCCCCCGCATGTTAGTACTTTCAGTACTTTGATTAAAGTTTACTACGGCTATCTATAGATAACTTCTATCATCCCTATGAATGCGTCTGACGAACATTAGTCCTTCCCAATATGCAGACGAATCTGTAGATATTATTTTAAAAACATTATGACAAAATGAGATATTGCTCAAAATGAGCAATATTTCATTTTTTCACAATGTTTTCTTGTCTGTTCAAAACTCATTCGTTGAATTATGTATGTTTCCCCCTGTCTGCCTCGATGTGTGCAAAGTCATTTACTACAGAGTTGCCGTATGCGTGAGAGGGTTTATGTGTGAGAGGGTTTATGCGTGAGAGGGATTATGCGTGAGAGGGTTTATGCGTGAGAGGGTTAATCCACAGGCTTGTATTACTAATCATGCGCTGCTTTTAGAACTTCCGTGTATATCCCTTTCCCACATACAACACATCTGCAACAGACGTCTTTGAAAGCATCTGGGTAAATTATGAAAATTCTATTTGAACAAATTTAAGTTATTCTTATTGAATGAAGTTGATAACAAGTGTTTTCAAACGTCGTATGCAGCAGACGACTGCAGCAGATGCGTGAAAATGCGTCTGTAGTAGGGAAATGGATTTTAAATTATAACAACGGACCAATATAAACTACAGATGCCAGGTAAAATGTAAAGAAAGACTGGGTTGCAATCATTGTCTGGTAAATGGTAGAAATATTCGTTCATTATAAAATATTTATCTTTTCCTTACACTATTTTAAATTATTTTCTCGGTATATGGTTGTAAAATTTCTATCATATAACTTTTTATCACTTTCCAACTTGCGAACGCATTTTAAGGTGTAATTATACCTTTGAAAAAACGTCGTTTTTGACGTCAAAACGTATGTTTTTGCGACAATTATAGTGTGGTTAATGAAACCGCCATCACTTTCTCGCTTGAAGTGATATTCGGATTTATAAAATAGACGGCAGACAGTAGGACTGTCTGCCGTCTATTTTATAAATCCGAACTATCACTTCCATAGCGAGAAGTGCATGGCGGATTCATTAACAACACTATAATTGTCGCCAAAACATTATAACAGTTATAAGATTATTTCTGATTTATTAAAAATTCGCCCGAGAGATTTCTATTAAAAAGATATGTCATTTAGGACACTTTTTCGTCTGCCACTGGCCGAAATTTCATGAATCATAATGCGGTATTTCAATTTATATAGTAAATACATTAAACATACAACAAAAGAATACTTGGATTGTATATGTTTACTTCGATGTTTAACTGATGTTCTATTTAAAAAGTATAATTATCACATATTTCTATGTCTTTTGTTTTGTTTTGTCACGTATTTCAGATAACTGTTTAAAAAATACCATTCTCCCATTCTCGACAATATGCCAGTTTGATTGATATTTTGGTTCAAAGTAATTGATCGATACTTTATTTCATAGTAATTGATTGGTATTTTGGTTCATGATTGATTTTTTTGTTTCATAGAAATTGATTGATACTTTGTTTCCTAGTAATTGATTGGTATTTTGTTTCTCGTAAAATGATCAAATTTGCAAATTCACAATGCATACAACGATTTAATAGCACCACAGCAGACATGTTGAGTTGTTACCAAATTAAGCTGGGAGACCGTGCCGATATATATACATCTTCATTTGAAATTATGTAATATATATTGAATAGCACAACTGCATGACAATAATAAAGAAAATAACTCTCGCAAACAAACTAAAACATTATAACTGATGTATTGTCAGAAAACGTTGCATCAGACAAGTCCTATTTTGAAAAGTGTGCACGCGTTTCTCAACCATATAAAACTTTCGTGAATTAATGAGTATTGACGGGTTGATACTTACACACACAAATCAAACTTGTAGAAAATAACCCTTATTGTTTTCAACAGTCAACATTTCTCTTACATACATGACAACTATTTGAATAATCGGTTGACAAACAATATAAAAAAAATGAAAGTACAATGGGGGAGGGCGTCTCTGACGTCGCCGTTTGAAAGGAAACGTGTAGGTTTGAAAACGTGAATAAATATTTTAACAACAGTTATATAAACTCAATTGTTGCATCAACTCCCCCAGAAGCCATTGCTTAAAGACATTCAATAAACTTTATTCATCGAAATGCGTAACATGTGATGTGTAATAAATGACAAAATTATTATGGGGAAAACGACACTCACACTAGATGTTCCTTTCAACACTAGAACTGGCTCTTTTGCAAGTGACATTAGTTTCCCACTGATTTCTGCCCTCCAACCATGAACATATGTGTATGTATACATCGCTAGTGACTGCTTGACTCCTGGTTAATTTCACTGAATAAACATTTCAAATATTGATTTTGATTTGTGTCTACGTTGTGATATAATTTTACGTCCGTAAATTTTCACGTCGGTAAACAACTTTATTATTTTGATGGTTATTATGGAACAAAAACATTAAACCCTTGTTACTAGAACAACGTAACAACAATTGCAAATTTTCGGTATCTTTTGTTTGTGTATATGTGAAATGTACACAGCTTAAACAGGTACTAAACTAAACTAATGACACTATTAGAAATATTAATTCTCCATAAGGTAGAGCAAAAACAAATATTCATATGGTATGAATTTCCTAAATATGTATTAACTATTACAAGAATTACTAAGAAAGTCCTATTTCTTTTGGATCACTCCTCGTATATATATAAATATTATATAACATAAAACAGATATCAAAGTATGATTATCTTGTATCCGGCATTATGTCTATTTATAAATTATATACTGTATAATTTGAAATAAAATAGCTATTAGGGAGAAATAAATTAAAATATCCATTTTGTGTAGGGAGTAGATTTCATGATACCATACAATTGATGAATATGTTGTCAATTTTATACTGCGTTTCAGCTAAAATATCGCAACGTGCGTTCCGACGCAAGACATCGGTAAAACGGCATTCTGATTAACTAAAAGTTAGCTCCACAGATGTTTTTGAAATTTTGATAACTTGTAGTAGAAAGAGTCATGTTAATGATGTGTACTTCTAAAAATAATCTCTCGGGTAAACTTTTAGTAAATTAAAAATTATGTAATTACTTTGAAAATATTCCAGCGAAATTTCCTTTAAAAATCGGGTATTGTTATCTGAAACGTCATGGTAGATACATGTAATTTATATCATGACACGGGTAACTTTATTCTGTATAATTCGGTGTTATTGGTGTTTGAATACCAATTCAAACAAGACAGTAGTAGCGATTTCTTTAACCACACTGCTATTGTCACACAAACATACGTTTTGACGTCGAAAACGACGTTATTTCAAAGGTATGATTCCACCTTAAGCATCATCAGCAAAATACTTAAGAAAACATTGTGGGAAATGGAGACATTACTCACAATGAGTTAAATGAGGATATATAAAAATACACAATGTATGTACAGAGCTGAAAACATTGTAGGCATCAAAAGGGATTTCTCCAATTCTACAATAATTTAAAACTATCTGCTGAAAAAGCATCTCTGTTGTCTTTATGATAGAAAAGTTGAATGTGCAACAGTGTTATTCGTTGATTCTCTTAATTTATCCTTTCTCCCTCTCAGGATCACCTCGGTTGTGTAGTGGTAGAGTGTATGGGAAGTCGTGGTTAACATCAAAGGCCGGTAGTAATAGCTATCCTCCTTGGCGCTCAGGGTTGTGCGGTTAGCTTTACGACTGACTGACTGGTGTCAGGATACATGGACCAGTAATAATGGTAACTTACCCGGGAACAGCCGTGCTATACATTAAAAACAGTGCTGAGAATTGCGTTAAACACTAAACGATCAATCTTTCTCTCGGGAAAGGGGAAATAGCTATTCAATTTTGTTCAGAGTCCAAACACAGTTATCTACCGTCTTTGCATAATAAACTTCTACACTATCCCGACAGGTGAAAAGAATCACCTACATTGCACGCCATTTCTGTGTCAAAGAAAAGAATACTTTTACCTGTCATTTTTATTGTATCAATAATTCAATTTCATCCACAAATTAACCCTTTCCAATGTTAAGACACTTTTAGACGCGTCTGCAGCAGAACTGTTTTGAAAACTTTGTGACAAAAGGAGAAATTGCTAATAATAAGCACTTTGTCCTTTTGCTACAA
This sequence comes from Serripes groenlandicus, assembly GCA_031761405.1. Classification (NCBI taxonomy): domain Eukaryota; kingdom Metazoa; phylum Mollusca; class Bivalvia; order Cardiida; family Cardiidae; genus Serripes; species Serripes groenlandicus. The sequence goes on from JASEVX010000007.1 coordinate 38,243,208, forward strand.
TGTTTTCCAACACTTTTCAAGTATTATACTTTCATTTACAGACATTTTTCATACGTTTTGCCAAAATGTTTTCATTCATTCAATCACAGAGATTTTTCATATGATTGCCAAGATGTTTTCAAAGTCGTCTGCTTTCGATTATGGTTTATGACAACTTACTGAACAATAAATCGTAACTGCTCATCAATGCCGACTAAGCCTTTGTGTACGGCAAAAAATCTTGTGTTTAGAGAGTCGCGCTCATTTTTCGAGAAGAAATTATATAAGCCAAATGAGTGTGGTTGGTTGAACAGAGCAGTAAGAATCCGCCGTGGCCGAGTGGTTAGCATCGGGGATTTGGAACCGGGCGTCCCGGGTTAGATACCAGGTCGCGGCGGAAATGTTGGAATGTCCTGGAGAAGGCACGTTTCCTAGCCTGGTAGTGGTTTGTTTATCAAAGGATCATAACTAAGTGCAATGTCGTCGTGATTTAACTGAAATAATGTTGAAAACCAAGTAAAACCGAAATATAAAACCACACATTGAACAGAAAAGGACTAACAAAAAATCACGGTCTGCAACTTCTGAGATATATATGGCAGAGGATATCAGAGGTAGACCGAATGAATATTTGGGCGAAATGAACAAAGAAAAGAAAACGAAAAAAGATAACTTGAGAAATTGAGTAAGTATTTAGTTATCTATTTCACCAGTTGCCTCCGTGTTTTAAAACGGTACATTTTTATTGAAATCCGCCGTGGTCGGATGGTTAGTTTCGGGGATTTGGAACCAGGCGTCCCGGGTTTGATCCCAAGTCGCAGTGGTAATGGAAAAGTCACATTTCCTAGCCGCGAAAGGTGGGATCGGGAAGGGGGTGGGGGGGGGGGGGGGGGGGGGGGGGGGGGGGGTTGAACGCCTATAACCATACACATATAGGTTTTTTTTTGGTCTGAAGCTTTTCTTTCTCTTTTGACGTCTTTGATGCAGACGGCTTTTGTACACACAAATGTGACAAAAGGAGAAATTGCTAACTTTTTTTTGATCTCCTTTTGTAACAATTCTTTTCAATTATTTCTACTTTCATTTACAGAGATTCATATTTTTGATGTTTCCAAACTCGTCTGCTGCAAATGCGTCAAGTAGCGTGTGTATATGTGAGTGCGTTAACGCTTTCGGTGCCAAAGGCAATTAAGGGCTTTTGCAAACAATGCAGATTCAGATGAGACAGGTCGTACCGAGCTTTGTTTGTGACTTAAATATTTTAAAATGTTTCCAACTTCCTGGTTGGACCAAAGCTGGAGTGGTCGTTTATTCAACATGGAAGATTCGACTTTGTGAAATTAAGAGGATTAAGAGGGTCTAACAGCATATTCTTCTATGTGAATATTGAACCATTTGTAATGTTTGTTTCGTATGTATTCAGGTGTAACTGTATCGGTTCTCACAAATAGTTCATTTATACATTTTAAAGTAGCACTTCTTATGAACTGTTTCATTGAGATGAGTAGTCTATTTTCTATCAGTTTAAGGATTCCTGTAGCACGTCTGTCTTTTCGTCTGTATATATTGCAGTACTATTTGTTGCTGTCGGATGCCTAAACGGTTGGTTTGATCTAGTAGACCGAAGGCCTCCTACCAGAAACGTTCACCGTGGATGTGTACGACTGCGAACAGGACTTTGTTTGCTCATGTTTTTATTATAGGAAAGTACATGAACTTCAGTTAATCCTGTGCTAAAGACAACATTGTAATAGCAGTTCCCTGTATATAGCGGTCACATTTTTTAGTTTCCCAAATACTCATTATCTGTATAAATGACCATGCAATTGAAGACCCCTGTGAACTAAGACCAGAGTGTTCACTTCCCATGGGTGGTCTTTAAACACAGGTTTGATTGTATTAAAAAGAGATCAAGAAACGTCAAACACTCTGTGGTAAAAGATATGCAGAGCCAATTTCCCTCTATAACTATAAAATTGCAGGTGTCACGTGTACGTTTGAGCGATGCCTAATAAAATTCAGCCTTAACACTTTCCAAATTACACTTAATATGCAGCAGACTACTTCATAAAGATCTTGGGGGGAAATATAGAAAATCACTATAAATCAAAGTTGATTTAATGAATTAATTTAAGAAAACAAAAGGAGAATAATTTCAATATATTCAATACTACATGCTGCTTTTCAATTGTCCTAGGATATATTCCAATCGGTATCAAACGTGTCATTTTGATTAACCCATTCGCTGCCAAAGGCAATTAAAGGCTTTTGCAAACAATGCAGATCCGGGTGAGACAGCACATACATAACGAGCTGCTTCTCCAGAAATCTGCATTATTTACCACTTAGTTATTACATTTTATAATACTTCCTGTTGGACGAAAACTGAAGTGGTCCAATTTTCAACATGGAAGATTCGACTTTGTGAAATTAGGCAGTGAAAGGGTTAAGTAACGAATCGTGGAGAAGATCTCCATCCATCCATTGACGCACTGGAGGATTGGTGTGGTTCACATCTGACAGATGACAGGTCCGAGATCACTGCAATATGTGTTGTGCCATCTCCAACTGTCCGGGCGGAACAGTACCACACAGTGTTCAGCGCCACCTGCAGGCTGAGAGTCGCCCCAATCTGAAATAGTAAGTAAACCCGATCCCAGATACTGTAAATGTACAGCAGACGACATTGAAAACATCTTTGCAAAAGTATGTTTTTGTTTGTCTTATTGGGGTTTACGACGTTTTCAACATTGTTTCAGTTATATCACGGCGACAGTTCTCTTATTAATGATCCCTGGGTAGACAAACAAGTACTAGACAAGGAAATTTGCATTGCCCAAGGGCACTCCACCAGGATCGTTAGCTATTTCAAAAGTCTCAATTAGTAGCCACAATACTGTTATGAAACACCATCTTTTTCGCGAATACTGTTACTTATACAATTAGTCTAAGCAATATTTAACCTTTGCAGTACTGAAACCAAAAATCGCGAGAGAATCCCTTTAAAAAGTATGTTGGTTGTTTGTTTTTTGCGCCGCTTTCAACCTTTTTTTCAGTTATATCACGGTGTTTCCTGGGTAAGTTACCAGTACTACTGGTTCATGTATCCTGTACAGAAACCAGCCAGAAGTCGTAATGCTAACCCCGCAACCTTGAGCGGCAAGGAGGGAAGTTATTACTACCATTTGTTTGGTATAAAACGGCCAGAGATCGATCCAGCGACCTCCCGCACTGGAGGCTGGCGTTCAGCAACTACACCACCGATGCGGTCATATTGTTGAATGGATGGGTGAGTGAGTGAGTGAGTGAGTGAGTGAGTGAGTGAGTGAGTGAGTGAGTGAGTGAGTGAGTGAGTGAGTGAGTGAGTGAGTGAGTGAGTGAGTGAGTGAGTGAGTGAGTGAGTGAGTGAGTGAGTGAGTGAGTGAGTGAGTGAGTGAGTGAGTGAGTGAGTGAGTGAGTGAGTGAGTGAGTGAGTGAGTGAGTGAGTGAGTGAGTGAGTGAGTGAGTGAGTGAGTGAGTGAGTGAGTGAGTGAGTGAGTGAGTGAGTGAGTGAGTGAGTGAGTGAGTGAGTGAGTGAGTGAGTGAGTGAGTGAGTGAGTGAGTGAGTGAGTGAGTGAGTGAGTGAGTGAGTGAGTGAGTGAGTGAGTGAGTGAGTGAGTGAGTGAGTGAGTGAGTGAGTGAGTGAGTGAGTGAGTGAGTGAGTGAGTGAGTGAGAGGGTGAGTTGGTTGGTGAGTAAATGAGTAAGAGAGTGAGTGAGTGAGTGAGTCAGAGTAAAGAAGTAAGTAAGTAAGTCATATACGCGTGCAAAGTAATAGACGTTTCACAATACTCACTTGTATGGATGGGGATTGAAGTTGCGCCATCACTCCATCTATAATCGTCTTGGACTTCCTCGTCATTCAGGCCAATATAAAACATGCCGTCTACAATATTGTCATCGAAAATAAATAACTGACGATTTAGAGTCTTAATGAATCTGTAAACAGTGTTGCCTCAAGCGAGTCTGTGCATCCGCACTGTCTGACCAGAGCATTTACTGTACGTCTACAAGTAATTTAGTGCTAGATGCAATACACACAATAACATAAAATATTGCCTCCATTTTTGGAGATGTCGTAGAATAAGTTTTGCAATACACAAATAAATAAACAAGTTCGATACTAATCTACATTAAATCATACTGACTGATGGTAGTGGTGCGTCCATCTGCTGAGTACTAACGCAAACTGATCCAGAGCATAAAGATCGTTAACAAAAATTGAATATCAAACAGAGAAAGCATTTTCTGTTTGAGTTCAAAGCGTATCACTTCTGTGCAGCTGCATTCGTTCAATAAATTAACTAATTCCTCTTGGGATAGCATGCCACACCTACTGCAGGTAAATCTTTTTAGTGTAAGGGTATTGACCATAGTTTTACAATAATTGTCATAGTTGATCTAAAGGCACTTAAATTTGAAACTGTGTAGGCGGTGCTAGGTTCGATCCCTGGCTGTAACACATGTACTCTTATTTCATGATTAGGCGTTGTACCCATAAGGAATGCTCACGCATACTAATCACTTGGCGAACTGTATTCTTGCATGCTGATCTAGTGGGCAGTGAACTATTCCGGAAATAATTGTTCAATATAAAATTTAAGTTGTATTTTGCTATTATACGGCAAATATTCGGTATGAACCCAAGCTTGACTGAGCGTTGGTCATTTAGGTACATTATATATTTACTAACAAATATTTCTTTAGTATTACAACATACAGGGAGACAAAGCAATTTATGTAGGAACATTAGTTTCCGCTTTTCGATTTCGCTGTCTATCCTGTAAAGTCCAAGCATTTACTCAGCTATGTCCGATCTCGTTCTAACTGAAAGTCCTTGAATCTTCTTTGCAACGAAATGCTGAAAAATCATTAAGCTATTGTGATCGGATTTGGTAATATTATTCCAAAGCTCTGATCCGTACAAAAGTCTTGGTCGGACTATCTGAACTTATAAATTGGCTGAAACCAGAGGGTTTACACCTTTGGGATGAAGACCGTGACCAACCATGGCAAATAGAGAGTTGCTGGCTTTTTGTATACGTTCTTTTATCGACAATTTCATGCTGGAATCATGGGTTATACCCAAATGGACAATTGTTTTCACCTGCGTTAGAATCTGTTCTCCATAAATTATATATGCGCTGGAGTTATTGTCTTTCTTACTAAAAACGATAACGTTGGATTTGCTTACGTTTATCTCAACTCTCCATGTTTTACAATACCGGTAGACAATATCAACCATTTCCTGTAATCGTAGGGAGAAAATGGCTAACAGAGAAATGTCGTCTGCGAATGAAGGGTTACTGACATGACGTTAGTGCCTAGGTTACTGTCTTGTAATGTCGCTACAATCTCATTGATATAAACTAGGTATAGGAAAGTGGACATAGCCCCTCCCTGGCGTACATATATAATAAGACAAACATAAAAAGACGTCTACATTAATAACATACATAATCAAACGTCAACATTAATAACATACATAATCAAACGTCAACATTAATAACATACATAATCAAACGTCTACATTAATAACATACATAATCAAACGTCTACATTAATAACATACATAATCAAACGTCAACATTAATAACATACATAATCAGACGTCTACATTAATAACATACATAATCAGACGTCGACATTAATAACATACATAATCAGACGTCTACATTAATAACATACATAATCAGACGTCTACATTAATAACATACATAATCAGACGTCTACATTAATAACATACATAATCAAACGTCAACATTAATAACATACATAATCAGACGTCTACATTAATAACATACATAATCAAACGTCTACATTAATAACATACATAATCAAACGTCAACATTAATAACATACATAATCAGACGTCTACATTAATAACATACATAATCAGACGTCTACATTAATAACATACATAATCAAACGTCAACATTAATAACATACATAATCAAACGTCTACATTAATAACATACATAATCAAACGTCAACATTAATAACATACATAATAAAACGTCTACATTAATAACATACATAATCAGACGTCTACATTAATAACATACATAATCAAACGTCAACATTAATAACATACATAATAAAACGTCTACATTAATAACATACATAATCAGACGTCTACATTAATAACATACATAATAGACGTCTACATTAATAACATACATAATAAGATGTCTTAATTGATGATATACATAACAAGACGTCTACATTAATAACATACATAATAAGACGTCTACATTAATAACATACATAATAAGACAAGACGTCTACATTAATAACATACATAATCAAACGTCAACATTAATAACATACATAATAAAACGTCTACATTAATAACATACATTATCAGACGACTACATTAATAACATACATAATAAGACGTCTACATTAATAACATACATAATAAGACGTCTACATTAATAATATACATAATAAGATGTCTTAATTGATAATATACATAATAAAACGTCTACATTAATAACATACATAATAAGACGTCTACATTAATAACATATATAATGAGACGTCTCAATTAATAACATACATAACAAGACGTCTTAAATAATAACATACATAATAAGACGTCTACATCAATAACATACATAATAAGATGACTTAATTGATAATATACATAGCAAGACGTCTACATTAATAACATACATAATAAGACGTCTTTATTGATACTATACATAACAAGACAAGACGTCTACATTAATAACATACATAATCAGACGTCTACATTAATAACATACATAATAAGAATTCTCAATTAATAGCATACATAACAATATGTCTAAATTTATAACATACATAATAAGAGGTAACACTGAATAACATACATAATAAGACATCTCAATTAATAACATACATAATACGTCTCAATTAATAACATACATTATATGACATTTCAAATAATAACATACATAATAAATGCGTCTCAATTAAAAACATACATAAAAAGACCTATCAATTAATAACAAAGACAATAAGAAGTCTCAATTAATAACCTAAACAATAAGACGTCTCAAGTAATAACATGCATGGTAAGACAACTCGGTTAATAACATACATAATGAGACGCTTCGATTCATAACATACATACTAAGAAGTCTCAATTAATAACATGCATTATAAGACGTCTCAATTAATCACATACATAATTAAGCGTATCAATTAATTACATACATAATACGATATCTCGATTAATAACATACATAATAGGACGTTTAAACTACTTGTAGACACCCACATACACAAAGCGTTAGCCAATAAGATATCTACTGTAAACAACATGTAGGCACACATACACTTAGCGTTTGCCTGTATGATATCTACTTTAAACTACATGCAGGCACAAATACATACATTGTTTGCCCGTAAGCTATCGACTCTAAAATAATGTATACGTACCCGTAGAGTTTTGCTGTAACATCTGTTCTATAAACAGTTCTTGTGCAGCATCGTCTATCTTTACAATTTCTCCGCCTGTCATGTTGCAATACTCCTGAAATAAATAATAATAACAAAAGTTTCCCAATCTCATTAAAACCTAACATAATCTTCGCTGCGGTAACAAACAATAATAAAGATATGCTGACTGCTTACAACAGTTCGTCTTAGATTGATTGACCTTTACAGCATCAAATATAGTCGTTAGTTAATCAAAGCGCCAATGGCACTGTAGTGGCGATCGTATGGAAAATCCTGCAAAGTAACAAGCAGTATATCGGTGTAGGGCATACATACGCCGCGCATGATTTTGAAGCATGACTTAAAGGAAGCAGATTCAGTTCAGTACATTTAAATAACGTGTAAATAGACAGGATGTAAATATTTCGAACAAGAAGGCCAAATGTCCCTTTATTTTAAACAAGGAAGACCAATATGTGCCTACATTGCTCACCTGGCTACCATAGCCTATAACAAAAGGTTACCAAGAGCAGAAAGGGTACATTTTGACGTAGGGTTTAGATGTTTTATATGCTGCGATATATGTGATATTCAACATGTAAAGTTTAGTCGTGAAATGACAAGTTTAGTCCTGAAACCATTTCGTTTACAGTTTGCTTAACATTGACTGCAACTTAATGTGTCATACAAGCTGAAGTTTTTTAATTTTTTACCAATAAACGGTTTCCACCAATAAAATTTCATAAATGCTCAATTTTTTATCATAAATATCTTTAAACTTTGTTAGACTTCTTCGTATTTTGTGTTTATATACTCCCGTTTTTGTTATCATACTTCTGCTAAACTGTAAGCTTGTGTCATATTTAACTTATGACTAGGGGTATTAAACCTTAATATATGTTGATATTTAAGCACCTATGTTTTTTTTTATATCTAATTGATCTAGTTAGAGCAGATTTAAAAAAAAAGTTCACATGTTGGGGAAAAGTTATTAAATACAAAGCAAATGTGTCTAAAGATTTATAATAACGGTAGAAGACAAACGTATTTTGCATCTTGTTGTTTCTTAAATCAGTTAATACAGTTTATCGATTCATAAAGTTTTTTTTTTTTCAATCATATTACAGAGTTTTTCTTTACAATAATAATGTTGGTTGCTCCCTTCTGGATTACGTAACCACATGGTACAACATTGAATCGTATTCAATACTGACATCGCGCTTTCGCGCGGCGTCAATTAGTTGCACTCTGAGGAATAAGCATTGTGAGTCGTTTAAAGAGAAACTAACCTAAACATTGATGACCAGTGTAGATTCCGATCCTTGTGTGCACTCATGCCATCTGGTCTGATCCATATACACACTTATTGTTACAAAGGTTTCATGAAAGCTTCTGTGACTACTTGGCAATATGTGGGTCCAGATTAAGCTGTGCTAGTTCCTGGATTTTACACAGGTCACAAATATCCTAGTTTTGGATTTCTTGTAGCGCCGCCCATGGAAACTGTTTACGGTTCTTACAAAAGCAATGCAATTTCAATCGAGAAGGTTCATATGATACCTCATCATCTTGATTTTCATTGCTTGCAGCTTAAATAGTCGAACACATTTTAAGAGTACAATTCTAAACCTATATTTTTCAAAGCATCTTTCATGATGAATTTCAGGGAACTTGTTCGACTAAGTGTCAACTATGGGATTTCCAGGGGTCTAGAACGACCTGGTGGCAAATAGTGGACTTCCATTGGATTTGATCGACTTGTTGGCAAACAATGGACTTCCAGTGGTCTTGTCCGACTACGTGTGGCAAACAAGGTTTCCGGGGGACTCGTACGAATTGGTGTCAAACAGTGAACTTCCATGGGATTTGAAAGACAAAGTGACAAACACAGGACTTGAATGGAACTTTTACGACTTGGTGGCAAACATTCCAGGGATTTCCAGGGGACAAGAATGACCTGGTGGCAAATAGTGGACTTCCAGGGGACTTGTACGACCTAGTTGCAAACAGTGTACTACTGGGGACTTGTTCGACTTAGTGGCAAACAGGGGACGTCCAGGGGACTTATACAACGTTGTGGCAACCTTCAAGGGGACTTGTACGACATGGTGGTAAACAGCGGACGTCAAGGTGATTTGTACGAAAGGGTGGCAAACAGTAGACGTCCAGGGACTTGTACGACTTGGTGGCAAACAGTATACTTCCAGGGGACTTGTACGACCTAGTTGCAAACAGTGTACTTCCAGGGGACTTGTTCGACTTAGTTGCAAACAGTGGACGTCCAGGGGACTTATACAACGTTGTGACAGGGGATTTCGAAGGAAGTTGTACGACTAAGTGGTTAACGACTTAATGGCAAACAGGGGATTTCCAGGGAAATTGTACGACCAAGTGGCAAACAATGGACTTCCAGGGGACTTATACTACTTGGGTTCAAACATGGGACTTCCAGGGGAATTGTACAATTTGGTGGCAAAACCTTCAAGGGATTTACAGGGGACTTCTATGACTTGATGACAAACATGGTACTCCAAGGAGACTTGTACGACTTGGTGGAAAACATTACAGGGGTATTACAATGGATTTGTACGACTTGGTGGCAAACAGGGAACTTGTACGACTTGGTGGCGAACAGAGGACTTATAAGAGACTTGTACGACCTGCTGGCAGACAGGGGATTTTTAGGAGACTTTTACGACTTTGTGGCAAACCTGCCAGAGGACTTCCATTTGACTTGTACGACTTGGTGACAAACAGGGGACTTCCATTTGACTTGTACGACTTGGTGACAAACAGGGGACTTCCATTGGATTTGTACGACTTTGTGGCAAACAGTGCACTTCAAGGGGACTTGTATGACTTAATGGAAAACAGGGGACTTGTATGACTTAATGGAAAACAGGGGACTTGTATGACTTAATGGAAAACAGGGGACTTGTATGACTTAATGCCAATCGGGGGACTTCAAGGGGACATGAACGACCTGGTGGCAAACAGTGGACTTCCAGGGAATTTGATCGACTAAGTGGCAATCATGGAATATCTTGATCTGACAAGGGACTTTCATGTATCTTGTACGACTATGTGGCAAACAGTGGATATGATCGACTAAGTGGCAAATAGGGGACTTCCATGTGACGTTTACGACCCAGTATCAAGCAGGGGACTTCCATTTGACTTGTACGACTTGGTGACAAACAGTGGACGTCAAGAGGACGTGTATGACTTAATGGCAAACAAGGGACTTCAAGGGGACTTGTATGACTTAATGGCAAACAGGGGACTTCATGGGGACTTGTATGACTTAATGGAAAACAGAGGACTTCATGGGGACTTGTATGACTTAATGGAAAACAGGTTACTTGTATGACTTAATAGCAATCGGGAGACTTCAAGGGGACATGAACGACCTGGTGGCAAACAGTGGACTCCATGTAATTTGATCGACTAAGTAGCAATCATGGAATATCTTGATCTGACTGCACAGCGGCGCCTGGTGATCTTTATCTAAGCTGATCGTCAAATCCCGAAGATCCCTTTCGTATGAAGCAGCCCATTTGATATTCATATATTTATACTGGAGACTCACCTTTGCAGCAGTGAAATTCCGTAATGTAGTCTCATCGAAGAAGTAGCAGATCTGTCCGTTATTGTATGAAAACGTCCCATTTGGACACACTGATGAAGGGACTGAATTGGCTGGATACTTGTCTGGAAAATACACCAATTACAACGTTTTAACCGTTTTTCTGCTCTACAATGGAACCCTATTAGCAACGGTCGTCAATCCGATTAGAGCTAAGATGTCCTGTGTTTAAACACCATCCGTGGGAAGAGATCAATCTGGTCTATGTTCACAGGTGGTCTTTAATTGCAGGGTCAATTATGCAGAAAATGATTAATTGGGAAATTAAAAGTGTGGTTGCTATAGACAGGGAATTGCTAATCGATGGTTTTCTTTAGCACAGGGTTGACTGTATTAAAATAACACTGACCCTAAGACTTCAATCATGCTGTGACTATCGACAATTGCGATCGACCAATGTTTCACCCATTCAAGATGAGGTCAAGTGCTGGTCCTTTCCAGACAACAATGACCTCGCTATACACTTAGCACCTTCAAGAACCAAGGGGTATTTCTTTGGAAAGAGCTAGGGTATCGCACCGGACTACCTTCTATCTAACCATGTCTCTTGAGATTATCTGCATATGTCAGATGCTTTAGCATGATATAGTTAGTATCAAATCGGCCTATAGTAGCTACATCATTACGCTCAAGAAGTGCGACTGGTCTCTCTATACTTACATAACATTACTATGTAGACCAAAACTATTTAGTCTGTGTTAAGAAACCTTTTTACCAACTCGTAGCAAATTGTTCTCATCATATATATGAGCCGGGATTAGAAATTTAGGATCTTAATTCATCTGCGTACAGTACAGACTGAGGTAAGCCTGTGCATCTAGATATATTAATGCATCAGCGTACATTGGAGACGAAGATAAGCCTGTGTGCATCCAGAGATCTTAATTCATCAGCGTACATTGAAGACTAAGGTAGGTCAGTGCATCCAGATATCTTAATGCATATCTTATTGCATATTTTAATGCATATCTTAATGCATATCTTAATTCATCAGCGTTCATTGAAGACTAAGAAAGGTCAGTGCATGCATATATCGTAATGCATATCTTAATGCATCAGCGTACATTAAAGACTAAGGTAAGTCAGTGCATCCAGATATATTAATGCATATCTTAATGCATATCTTAATTCATCAGCGTACATTGAAGACTAAGGAAGGCCAGTGCATGCAGATATCTTAATGCATATCTTGATGCATCAGCGTACATTGAAGACTAAGGTAAGTCAGTGCATCCAGTTATCTTAATGCATATCTTAATGCATATCTTAATTCATCAGCGTACATTGAAGACTAAGGTAAGTCAGTGCGCCCAGATATCTTAATGCATATCTTAATGCATCAGCGTACATTGAAGGCTGTACGCCTGTTTATTCTCACAGTCCCATCACCGTCGTTCTATATCTGTTATTGACCAAAATGCATATTCTGAATAAAAACTGGAAGTGTAGCCCAACTAGTTTTCAGCCAATTTAAATTGAAATGGTCTCAGATATGAGTGTCATGAACCTTTTTCGACATGATGCTTTCCGACGCCGCTGCAGCAGACGACATAATAACTAAGTTTTCCGTTTGCCACAATGTTTTTATCTTTATCCAATATATGTTTCTTTATTTATAGAGAATTTTGTCTCGAATGCTTTCAAAGTTGAGGGGGAATGGATTAAGACCCCGACTCGCTAAACGCGTCTCAGATACACATACACGTCAAAAAGAAAACCAAAGCAATACCACTTGCACTTGCTCAGGCCGTGGCCAAGAGGTTATAGCTTGGGATTTCGAACCGGGCGTCCCGGGTACGATCCCCAGTCGCGACGGTCATGGTGGAGTACCCTTGAGAAAGGCACATATCCTAGCCTTATACCGCGTTTGATTACCCAGGGATCATGAATTAATGAACTGTCGTCGTGATATAACTGAAACAATGTTGAAAACGGCGTCAAACCCAAATAAGACAAACAAACCATTTGCACGAATACAGCAGAACAATGAACAACACAACTTGAGGCGATTTCCCGGTCTGGTATCGCTCAACGCTACATTGGCGTACAACTAGTAGCTTCTTTGTCAGACGATACGTTTACATGTACTTTTACATACAGACGGATAGTGGCGACTCTGATGAGACTGTTCGTAACTACGGGCTCACCCGTCATCACAGTACTCGTACGCTGATGCTATAAGACGTCGCTCGTGTGTTTTGTTTTTATTAACTTTTACGCATTCCCGCATACCGCAAATCTGCAGCAGACGATATTGAAACTCTCTATAAATGAAAGAACAATAATTGAATAAAATTGAAAACATTGTGGTAAAATGTGGTAATTTTGCCATTTTTTTTCAAAATGTTTGCTGCAGAGGCGTCAATAAGATCCTTTTGTAAGAAACGGTTAATTCGAATATTTCCGTCAAATGTAAACTTTCAATTCTATTTAGCTATATCAGGATTTTCCCTGGCCAAATAAAGGCCCGTAAATGAGAACCAAGCCGAGCCTCAGATTAGATTTAAAAACATCCAGTGAAAAGTGCTGAACTCCAAATGGAGGTCAACATTTTGAAATGTTGAAACTTTTGCAAGTACATGTATTGCTAATAGTGACAACAATGTAATAACTAAGTTTAAAACTATTTTGACAGTAAATGTTGAAAAATAGTCAATTGAAAATGTACACAATTTGGCTTACTGCGTATGTCTACCCAGTAAAAATGAAGCATAAACGATCAACATTTAGATGTTTAGTGTACTGGAAAGTGAAATTATTACTCAAATTTTATCTCAGAGCTATGTTTCTAATATTTCAAGACAACTTTAGAACAGTTTTAAAACTTTGAATATACTATCTATAATCTGGAGTTAAGTTCCTTTAAAGTGCTTTATAAATCACATTTTCATTGACTTCAATCGACTTCAATCGACTTCAATCGACTGTATTTCAACATTTAAACCCAAACAATTTTGAAATAGTTATTACTTACGTAGTTGTCACTATTAGCAATATTGATCTCCATCTTGAGTTCAGAACCTTTAACCCTTTCCCCTCATATAGACGCTTTCTGACGCCTCTGCAGCAGACGGCTTTTTGAAAACATAGTGACAAAAGAAGAAATTGCACAAAACGTGCAATTTCTACTTTTGCCAAAATGTTTTCCCCTTTTTGTCATAGGTTATCCATTAAATTATGGAGATTTTCTATGGTTTGACAAAATACGTTCAAAGTCGTCTGCTGCAGAATTGTCGTATGTGGGAAAGGGTTAACTCCATGTTGCAGTAACCGTCCATATGCAATGGCCTCGTGATATCTCGAAGTCAAACGGGTTCACCTAAATTACTTCGACGTATCGACATGTTTGAGTGATCCCTCGAGAAATGCTTTATTCATTTCTGTAGATTCAGCTTTGTATTTCATTTATATCCAGATTCTAAATGTTCTTTATAAAAAGCAGGCAAATGATTAAATGATATAAAAAAATAACGTCAGCGCAACAGCAATTTTGACTGCACATCTGAGATGAATATCAGTTTTCAAAAGACATTCCGCCGACTTATATATATAATATAGATAATAATTTATAGGCGATTAAGAATGAACAATGCATTAGTAATTGTGGTTGACAATGGAATTACGTCATTTATTAGTGAGATTTAAAGAAAGCTACACATCTTTCAGGCAGAATTAACAGTTTTACTATCACGTAGTTGTATTGTTTACAGAATACATCAAGTTTAGGGGAATTGTATTGACGAATTTTAATAAATTGAGTAGTTACGCATATATGCTGCTTTATAGTTAGCACTGATTTATAATCATTGTCCTCTTCAACAAAATGTATTCGAACTGTAATGAAATAAAAATTGAAATTAAAAAAACTCCCAGCAAAACGTCGAGAAAAAGCTTATCTAGTCAAAGGAATGTCACCGCGAATCCGCGATGGTTCCACCGCAAATCCGCGATTATCGGTTTTATTAACCCCCTGGGGCTATCTTGTTGCGTCCGCGATGGTAAATAAAATCTTCGTGGACCAAAATAACTGTCCGGGTTGAGATTTGTCCGCGGTGGCTCGCGGACGATGCGTTTTCCGCGTGAGCTGTACTGTATTGATACAAAATATCATAATCAATCAATCAATCCATTTTTTCCATTGTCGACTGAAAGGTATGCAATATAAACATGAGCGCCAACGCTCTTCATTGAAAAGGGGCATTACTGAATAATTATTCAAGCCAGAGTTATGTGACTTGGTATCGACATGCGTATTGTTCCTAGGATAAGGTGTACCAAGTTTCATTTGAAAATATTGAAAGGTTTTTGATAGGGCTGTAACGAATACACTAGGTGGCGAATACGATACGTATCACGAATACAGGGTAACGAATACGAATATTTATTCACGAATACTGTCATGTATTTAAAATTATGTAAACACAAAATAAATCATAATTCAGATTTAAGAAAGTATAATGATTGACTAGTAAGTCTTGTTACTCTTCTGACAAATAAAATACAACTAGAACAGTATAAAAGTCAATAACGTATTTGACTTTTTGTCCCCAAAAGAATATAAACTTATTTACTTCAAGTACTTTGATTTTACAAGAGCGGTAAAATGTAGCATTTAACTTATTGTAACCCGATTTCATGTCTACCAATTTTGAGACTGAGCAATGGAAATCCTTTCGAAAATCCGAAACTTTCCAAAACAGCTGACATATTTGGCCGGAGGTTCAATATTTTTAGTTTCCACGGGGTTCGCCATGTATGTTGTTGACGGGTTTTGGTTGTCATTAACTGGGAATTATGCTTACTTTTCAATTGAATTATAATTCAAAATTAATTTAAAACACATTTTAAACACACACAAACGTATTTCAAAATACATTGTAGTGAACACAACCTCAAATATATTATGAGAAAATAAATAAAAAATATGTCGCAAAATTAGTGGTCAGCTGTTGTGGGTGGGGTACTTAACTTGGCCGGAGGTTCAATATTAATCTCGACTTCCTCGTGGTTCGCCATTTTTTTGTTGACGCGTTTTGGTTTTCGTTTGTTGGGAATTCTCCGACCTTTTCAATCGAATATTATAATTCAGATTTAATAAAAAAAACGAGTGTAAACACACTAAAACGTATGTCAAATACTTCGTAGCGAACACATCATCAAATATATTTTGGAAAAAAAAAGAATACAAAGTATGTCGCAAAATCAGTGGTCAGCTGTTGTGGCAGGGGTACTATATAAATATAGCGCCAAATGCGCTATGAAACTGAATAGGTTTGCAAGTCTAACAAAAGGTTTGTTATGTTTGTAGTTTAATTAAATTGATTTTAGTTTATAGTATACAGGTTTGGATTATATTCGTGAATATTCGAATATGGGTGATGCGAATAACGAATACGATTCGGACAGGCCTGTATTCGAATGTATCGTTACAGTCCTAGTTTTTGAGTTATGACGTAAGGTTCAAGTTGTGTCCAGACGAAGACGACGCCAGGGGTATCACAATAGCCGGACTTTTTTTCTAACTAAAACGAACGAGCTAAAAATATATATGTCTACTCACATGCTTGATCAACATAACATTTGGCGGTTAGAGATGAAGCCATTGCCGTGGTATTATCTGGCACAGTCGAGTGAAGTTGACACATTTGGCTGTTGGTATCGTAGAAAAATGACGAACAGTTCGTTGTCTTCAAGCACGTTGCACCACAGTCAGGGACACTCCTGGAAGTACTCTCCAGTATGTACCCGGATGTTGGCATGTAGTTGGTGAGGTTTTCATTTTTGATAAATGTCTTCTCGTCCAATCCTGCTCTACAACCTTAGGATAACATATGATATAACTAACTAGTTATAACTAGTTGTAAACTAACTAGTTTATATGATATTTTGAGAGTCGTCTGCTTGGAAAACACATATTTCAGATTAAAATAATGTGCGGTCCTCTGCGAAAACCAACCTGAAGGCTTTTACGACCAGTCTGCGCATCCGTTCAGCTTAATCGGGCTCTGCATCATTGCATAATCAAGACACTTCTGAACGTAGTGTATTTTATTTATCCTATAGGAAGGAACGCACATGCATCGATATAATTGGGTTGCCTGACGTATGATCCTCCAGACCTTCAGTATAAAGATGCATTTTATCATGACGTGCTTCGTGTACGTGTAGTTTCATAACACTTTGTTAATTATCCAACTTAACCCTTTCCCACATACAAAAAGTCTGCAGCAGAAATTGAAAACATATTATATAAGGAAACTCTCAACAGATGAATGTTAAATTGTTGAATTGAGTTAAAAACAATGTGTCAAAAGGAGAAATTGCACATTTATGAACAACTTCCCCTTTTGTCACATTTTTTTTGTCGTCTGTCTGCTGCAGATGCGTCCAAAAAGTACATGTTAGAAAAGATATTATGAATATTCATATACAATATGTATAGGACATTCATGATAAACATATACGTATTATATGCAGTAAAGTTAGAGAGCTATTGTGTTTCCCAGGTTTGTACGGATGCCATTTAGCTGTATACATGTTCCATAATGTTTTTTGTGAAACATATGTCCTGGGGATGGGGGTCACGTAGAAAACCACTTGGTTATGCTATAAATGATATCATTAATTGTTCACTATAACATTATCATTTCCAGAATTTATGGAAAAAGTTATAATTTAATATATCTGAAAGTTGCATGCATATACATCCACACATATTCAAGTCATGCTATTTGTCCGCAAACTGTTGGATAGCGCCTCGTATATACCAATTTATTAATTTCAAATACTTTTTATAAAATGAGATGTTTAAAGTCTTAACTTTAAATATACTTGGAAATTAGTCCCCGATCTCTGGCGGCCATGTTTTACAACGGATCGGAATAATTTGAAGAACATTTTGGACGACCACCCTAGTAATGTGTGTGAAAATTTGATTTAAAAGCGGACCTGTCCTTTTGGACAAGAAAATTTGTTTTTATTTTTCCTTTTACTAAATAAATATAAGCAAATTGGCGTCAATGCTTTACAATTGATTGGAGTAGTTTTGACAATACCATTATAGGCCGTCTATTAGAGATCACACCAAAGGAACAGTTGTGTCAACTTATTTTTAAATCCGACCAATAGTTTCAAATGAGAATACTTGAACGATCGAAGGACAGACGGCGAGTGATCACAATAACGTACTTGTGTGTGACCAGACGTGTTCAGATGAGTTCAAAAGGAACACAATCAAATACGAAACAAGACTTTAACACCGAGAGAAGGAGTTCAAACATTTTGAAAACATTTTAAGAACGATGTATACGACTGACTGAACGTCAATCACGACATTTTAAAAATATACCATGTACGTATATTTGTATGATAAAGAGAACTAATTTATTTTGCTGACTAAAAGGCCCATAGGTTGTAAATTATCAAATAATAATTGTTAAATTATAATTGTATATCGTAAATTGTTTTATGTAAAACATGACACAATAATTTTTTTTTACATAATTAATAATTAATTTAAAAGAAAAGTTTAATTTACTTACCTTGCATGAATGCAAACACCATGACGATCGTCTTTATCATCGTACAGCTCTGGTATACTTTCACTTTATTTACCAAGAATCCTAACTGGTTCCTCACTCACTCTTGTAACGTTAGTTATGTGAACTACGTCAGGCGAAATTATCGGTTGTTGTCGTATCTGAGAACAAACATGATGGGGAGTTTCTCCATTTGCCATTATTTCACACGATTTTCTAAAGAATTGTCGCAAAAGCGGAAATTGTTCATAACGATCAATTCTTCCGTTTTGCCACACTGTTTTCAACGCTATTCCTTGACGATATGTCTACAGGTTTTTCATGGTTGTCAGCTGCAGATTCCGATGTCATGTAACTGTTGAATACATCAGTAAAAGGGACAAGCTTTGGTCCGCACAATGTTTACAATGAGTCGCTGTCAGGCGAAATGGAGTCTTTTTGACTTTCAAATTGAATATACATGTACAATCAAACCTGTGTGTTAAGACCACCAATGGGTAGTGAACAATCCGGTCTTTGTTCACAAGTGGTCTTTACTTGCAGGATCATTTATACATAACAAGAGTATATCGGAAACTAGAAGTATGGTCGCTTTAGAAAGGGAATTGCTATTCCAAGGTGGTCTTAAGCACAGGTTTGACTGTATATTGTTCGCATGTGGTCTTTAATTGCAGGGGTCGTTTATACATAAAATGAGTATTTCGGAAACTAGAAGTATGGTCGCTTTAGAAAGGTAATTTCTATTACAAGGGGTTCTTTATCACAGGGTTGACTGTATATCCATGTGGTTGAAACTGATTGGGCTGCACTTCTAAACGTTTACAGTGATTGATTGATAAGAGTTTAACACCGTCTCAACAGTGTTTCAGTTATATCACGGTCGCCGGTTCACCTAACGATGTATTGATTGACTTTCTCGCACCAAGTTCTACACATAACATTCCTTCTAGGAACTGGCTACCTTCCCACTTAGACGTTATTTTAGCCAATGTGAGGCTGGTTACAATGAATTTTGTCGAATATCGGAAAGTGTAAATGGTCAAGTCGCGGATTCAAACTCACGACCCGTGGATAGATAGCCCTCGTCGTAACCGACTGAGAATTTGTGGTTCACCGGACACCTTTACACCGGAGCTATCTTACATTAAGGCGAATAGGGAAGAACTCTGATAAGACTGTGGATATGTACAGACTCGTCCGTGACTTCACTGTTATTTCAAATATGCCACGCGAACCCCTTTTCCACCAACGCAGCTAAAATTTAGTATTACGTCGGAAAGTTCGTATATTTATCTTAGTGTTAACGAGTTGAAACAATAATGCGATACAAATCGAAAATGTTTGTAAATATTTGGTTTCTAAAAGAGCTTGAACAATAACCTATTCAATCAGTGTTACTGTTGGTAACTAACCCGGTCCAACGTGTAGCATTTGCAGCAGACGATCTTTGAAACATTGTAGTAAAAAGGAGAAAGTACTCATAATGAGCAATTGCTCCTTTTGCAACATTGTTTTCATCTCTTTGTCAATAATAAAATGTCAATTATAATGAGTTTCGATATTCTTGCCTTATTGTGTTAAAACTCGTCTTCTATAGATTTTGTTGTGAAACAAATTAGGTCTCGTGTGAAGAATACGAAGAAAAATCTTATTAGTTTAACGGAATGTATGTAGACGAAATGGAAGTCATAGTGGGAAAGGGATGAATTGCTCTTTTTTAGCAATTTCCACTATGTTTCCAAAGTCGTCTGTAGCCATAAATCGCTTCTTTGGCTAAAAGTGTAAGAAGTTTTAATCCGCTCTTTACGACTCTAAACGACATTTTCGAATGCCCTATTGAATATGTTTAAACTTCTTTAGCGAGCAATGTAGTATACATGTTCCGGGTGTCCCGGGTCCCACTTATAGGCACATTTAGACGCATTTAAAGCAGACGACTTTTTAAAACATTATGGGAAAAGGATAAATTGCTCATAATGAGCAATTTTTCCTTTTGCCACAATATTTTCGATTCTATCAAATTATTATTCTTTCATTAGAAGAGATTTTTCATAATTTTGCGTAGTCGTTTGCTGCAGATTTTCTGAATGCGGGAAAGAGTTAAACAATTAACAGTATTAGTATTGTTGTAATAATATTTGGTAATAATATTTACATAATCTGAACTGTCGAGTACTTAGTTAAACCATTACTATAAATAAATGTTGACCTGGTCGACTCAATAGAACAAAAGAGGAGGCTGATATCCCTCTCCATATATAGACGTATCTTGACACATTCGCAGAAGCCTATTGAAAGATTTTGACAAAAAGAGAAATTGCATGAGCCAATTCTCCTTTAGCCACAATGTTTTCAAATCTGTTTAATAATAAAATATGATTTTATTTATAGAGATATTCTACACTTCTGCTTAGATGTTTGCGACGTCGTCTGCTGCCGATTTGTTGTATGTGTGAAAGGGTCATGGTAATACGGGGAACCCTAAATTATCCGATGAATACCTCTGGTTTATCACCGATGACTGGACATCGTATTTCAAGTGCAGACCATATAAGGAGTCAAACATTAAAACTACACATGTTTACGAAACTTATTTATAGACAAATTCTCGTAGCCAACATTTCTTTTTGTTTGGTGCTATTTACATTGTCATTATCATTTTAATTGACTTGAAGCCATTAGCTGATACATTACTTTTGGAAAATGTCCAACATGAAAACACAGAGAAACGGGACAATCTGGTCATAATTATAAAGACTTATTTTTGGAGACAAAAAGGTAAAATGTGTACAAAACAGAAGTTTCTGACCAACCGTTAGATTTTGCATCTGATGTCACGAATGCACAGGTAATAAATCCACTTAACATATTTTCGTTTACAATATTTTGAATTTCACTTTTCAAGCAAACGACTTTGGAAACAATTTCTCTTTTTTTACCCGCAATATTTTCAACTGTTTTCAACTGTTTTCAATAATAATTATGCAGCAGATTTGTTGTATTTTGGAAAGGGTTAAACTAGTTACCCAATAGATCGCTGCTTCCACATGAGTACCGAATACCACACCCTTTTTTTCAGTTCAGAAAGTTGATTCATTGAATGTACAGTGGAACCTGTGTATAAATACCACACACTGGAAGCCAACATTCTAGTCTTTGTTCTCAGGTGGTCTTTTATTGCAGGGTCATTTATGCAGAAAATTAGTATTTGGGAAACTAAATGTATGGATGCTATAGACAGGGAAATGCTATTTCAAGGTGGTCTTTAGCACAGGTTAGGCTGTATAGTACTTTATGGCGCATCAACAGTTGCTGAGAGAGTTCAACACCCAGATCGATGTGGTACATGTACATATATATGAAGTTTAGCCTCCTTGTCTAACTACACAAATCGACATGGCATATGTGTGGGGTGAAAACGAGGATTGAGCTCGAGATATATACTATAGTGGCGCCACCATCTGCATATGACTTATGGTAATGCTAATGCACGAAGTAGCCCTTTGGCTAGTGAATGTGTGTTTTTATATATAGACATGCATATCGTTTATTCCATACACTTTATATCAATATACGATCATAGAAAAGATACAACGTTACAAAAGTTTCTAAATGGCACAAGTAGAAATAAATAAACAATAAACTGTTCAAAGAATCATACGTTGTTTATTTAAAATATAGTTTGACATTAAAACAGCACAAGCATCAGACCTTTACAAAAACAAAGCTCTGTACTGTCTAACATTTGCGAGGTGGTGGAGCAGGAAGGTCTTGTCTGATTGCGAAATAGGATAGACCTAGGAGAAGATAGAAACAACCTTTGGTAAAATGAAATGTCTAAGTGGCAAATAATGGATATTTCAGGAGAGGCAGTAATACTGGTTCATTAATTCTAACACCAGTCACTCAGTCAATGCTAACTCCATAACCCTGAGCCGCAAGGAGGGCAGAAATTACGACCATTTGTTAAGTCTTTGGTATGACCCGGACGGGATCGAACCCGCGACCTCCTGCATCAGAGGCAGACGCTCTACCACTACACCACCGAGGCGGTGCAACCTCCCATCGAACTCGCTCTGGTGCTTTAAGTTGACTATGTAACTTCTAGTTTGCCGGATGTTCTCATGTGGCAGTAGATTCTTTTTGCGTAACACTATTGTTGAATAGGCCTACCCAATCCGTGTCTGACTGGAGAGTTGTCAGTGGATATGTATTAACTCAAGACCCAAACTCATAACCGTCTAGAGATTCGTTTCCAAATAGTAATCTCCCTTTACCAACTCCTTAGACTCACCTTAAATTGGGCATAACTAATGACTTGACTTAATTCTTTCCCTGCTATCGTATTTTAAGACTTGTTTTCTTGAAGGCTTTTCCTGCTATCGTATTCTAAGAGTTGGTTTCTTTAATTCTTTCCCTGTCGTATTTTAAGAACTGTTTCTTTGAAAACATCTATGTAAAGTTATTTTTCATCTAGAAAAGGAAGAGAAACATATTATCGGGAAAGAGTTTGAACACTTAGGTATTTCGTGGATGCAATGGTTGCCCTTTCGCCATTTTTCACTTTTTTATTTGAGTGATGTTTTAAGCCGCTTTGAACGGTATATCAGTTATATCACGGCGCTTTCTGGGTAATTTCCAATTACTACCAGTATTATTTATCATAACATCGATGCACCAGTCGTATTGCTATCCCCGAAACCGTGAGCATCAAGTAGGGAATGGGCTTATGATAAAATATAAAATTCCTAAATTACTGAGTATTGGATGCAGGTGGTCAATTCGCCCTGTTAAAAAATTGCAAACTCCTACATGTAGCTGGCTAGGAATTCGTTTTCTTGCATCGTAATGAACATCCAATTCCAGTCTCCCTGCCATTTTCACACCGATTGATTTTACATAGGCAATGTGTTACATTTGAATATAAAATGGGTATACATAGAGGATATCATGTTGAAGAACATATTTCGCGAAACCGCCTTTTGAATGACGTACCATCATATTTTAATGACGTCATTGAAATATGATGGTATGTCATTCAAGATGCTTTTCGCGAGATATTAATTACCGTATTAAGTACCGTATTTGTCTTTGCCCAATACGGATATTTAATCCGTCGTGATGTATAAATTGCGCGTGATGTGTTGCCTGTATTTCGAGGGCTTGGCTAGAAACGGTTGTAACTCAAAACCTATTTCGAAACCCCTGGATTAGGGGCAATTTTGACCCTTTTGTTATCAATGCAAATGTAGGTGCCATTGCTCAGAACGAGCAATGGCACCTAAATTTCCATTGTTTACCAAGAAAAATGATTTAACGATTATAAAGACTTTATGGCGAGGTAATTAACCTTGGTAGTTACAACCGTTTCACGCCAAGCCCTCGATTTGCTCTAGAAAATGCTCCGCTATAATAATATCAAAAATTGTTACCTGCCAGGGCTCCTTGAAAACCAGCGTTGTAATCACATGCCACTTCATTGGTCACATAGTCTCCTCTGGTGTCATTATAGCGATCTTGTACATCTGGACCCCCTACAAGGGCGCCTTTTAGCAGATTTGGGTTGGCCATAGGGGCATCTATACTACATGTACTCTCGTCTGTCCTACAGGAGCTGTGGAGAAAAGGGTATATGTGAATATCATACAAAACGAACAAAAAAGTTATTAAAGTAATATATGCTATTTACGCATATAAATTATTGATTAATTTACAACCACAATACCCTACATATTTACACAAGTCTACACATTGACTCACACCTGTTGTCAGCTATCATACATGCTTTATTTTTACAGGAACTTTGGAGAAAAAATATGTTCAGATCATACAAAACAAACAAAAAATTATTAAATGCTATTTAAGGAATGGAGAGATTTTTTTTCGTTTTCACGGAGTTGTGGAAAAAACCCGCTTTGCGGTTTCATAGATTGTGTGATCAGGGTTGTTTTTTTCCATACCTCCATGAAAACGAAAAAAAAATCTATCCATTCCTTATAATTTAGCATTAATTTGGCTATTACGGTGAGTAATAAAACATAATAGTATTTTACAACTTCATTTTCCATAATATAGCACGTCAAACTTTTTTTTTTATAAAGTGGGTTTAATACTAGGAATTTTAAAAATAGTGAGACCGAATACTTCATAACGCTAGTCATTTGGCGCCAAAACCCGTAAATTTCATCTAGACATATTGCAAACGTTAATGTAAATGAAACCATATCAAACATAGCTCGTTCCATATTGAATAGCGAAACCGCTGTAGCAGACGGTACTGTAATGTTATATTTCAACTTATTTATTTATTTATTTTTGAGATCTGTTTTAAATTCTATATGGGAAAACAATAATTTGGTTGTTTTATTTCATTTTATGTAAAAAAAAAAGTATGATCCGAGTAATGTAGACCAACTCTCGAACTGTCGTAGTTTCCCGTGTCAGCCATATTTGTTTACATTGACGGAAGCCATCTTTGTTTACATTGTAAAAAAGTAGTACCGATCCCCAAGGTTAATTTTGTTATGAGGTTATGAACAAAATATCTTAGCCAATCACAGACAAGCAATAGTGGTGAATACAAACAAAACTAAAATATATACAAATAAAACTTATTCAACAATTTACTTCCACATGTAGTTACCCGGCCACATAGGGCTTACATGTTACTCTATCTACATATGTACTACATGAACTCGCATCTGTCATACAGGAGCTGGGGAGAAAAAGGTATGTTAAAATCATGCAAAACGAACAAAAAAGTTATTAAAGTACCAATTTAAATAATTCAGTAATCTACTTCCACAATACCCGGTCACTAAGGGCTTACATGCCACTCTAAATACATATTTACAAAAGTCTACACATTGATTCACAGTTGTTGTCAGCTAGCATACACGCTTTATTGTTTACAAAACATAAATGCATTATTTCACTAAAAAATGCACAGTCACGAAAAAAAAATGATATTTAGAATACAGTGGACTCGCGGTAACTCGAACATTTGAACTTTCGAGTAGACCGTTTTACACCTTGTTTATGCTAGTATAAATGCTCGTCTGTTTTTTTCATGAATTTCTAAGTCTAAAAAGGGCATAACTGAATAACAATTAAAGCCACATGTATGTGACTTGGTAAATACAAGCGTATTGCTTCTAGGAACATGTGTACCAAGTTTCATTTGAATATGTGTACCTGTTTTTGATTTATGAGGTAAGGTTAAAGCTTAGTGACGACGGCGACGACGTCAAGGGTATCACAATAGCCTGACTTTTTTTCTTTGAAATAACAGACGAACTTATAACGCTTCATTACCTTGCCCTATGATGGTAGTGGGTGGGGTAATTGTCTCCAAATCCAACCTCATAACTGATATTATAGTTGTTATCACCCAGGATGTAGTTGATTTGGCTAAGAGCCCATCGCTTATAGACCTCGGGGTATATACCATCATCTGCGGCCATTAGCGCTAGCATGGCTGTGTTGCCTGTTAAACAGAAGATAATTGTTTATTTCAGTGTAAGATTGTGACAAGTTTTCACTTCGTAAGCACAATTTTGCCATCCACGCGAGAGAACCAACATTATGCACTCTGCGTAAAGTATCGATCCGGATCAGCTTAAGTATGCCGCACAGGCTAACCCGGACAGGCAATTTTCGCCTCCTGTGGATTTTCTGTTTCATGAATAATTACTCTATACCTCTATCCCCCTTAGACGGAATTTGTCGACCCTGATTAGCCTTCGCTGACTGCGCAGGATGATCTGGATCGATATATTACGCAATGTCCATAATGTTGGTCTTCTCGTAATTCGGCTCAATGTGTGGGTATGCTAAAAATTATTTCATTTCAAAAACATATGAAAAATAAATAGTTTTTTAATCAAATAAATCTTAATCGCCCTCCTTTTGTAAGGCATTTAATTTCCTAAAATTACAGTGAAAGAAGAAAACTTTTTTTGATAAAACTTTTCTTGATTATTGTTCAAACTGTCCTTATCTCATTGAAGCATAAGTCAGATATTTGATTTTGTTAAAATAAATGTGAAATGTGCATGATGTAGGATGGAAATATTTGCCCTTTTTTGTTTAAAAATGTACGCTATATGTCATTATTCTACATATAACACTCTTTTCTTCAGATATATTTGAACGATGTTAATACATGTATTAGAATTCAGCCATAAATACTTTGCTTGATTGATTGTTTGTTTTTTACGCCACTTTCAACAATTTTTTCCGTTATATCACTGCGTTTCCCGAGTACTACTGCTCCATTTACCCTGACACAAGTCAGTCAGTCGTAATACTAACCACCGCAAACCCAGAGCATCAAGTAGGGCATCCATTACTACCATTTTTAAAGACTTCGGTATGACCCGGCCAGGAATCAACCCGCGACCTCCCGCACCCGAGGCGGACGCTCTACCACTACACCACCGAGGCGGTCCGCACATAAAACAACGTACTTGCAAGTCTTAGAACTCCCCATTTATCCCTAAACGCGAGCCCGCATGGTGTTTGTGGTACACTGCCCCCAGGCATCCATCTGTCCATATAGTCTGTTACATCGGTCTTGTATCGGGTATCGTTGGTTATTTCATACAGCATTAACTGGAATACAGCATAGTTACACATGCTGATACATTTTGATGATTCTGCAGCAGACGACTTTTGAAAATATTATAAGCAAAGGGAGACATTTGCTCAATATAATGCAATTCTCCTTTTGCCACAACGTTTAAACTCTATTCAATAAACATGCATTTACATTGATTTAAAGATATTTTCCATTTAATCACCTAGATAGTTTCAAAATTCGTTTTCAAAGTGTTTAAATTTCATATTTGACCACAATTCCCTTATAACTATATTCAATGATTATACTTTCATTTATATAGAATGTTCATAATTTTGCCTAGATGTTTTATAAATCGTCTGCTGCAAATTTGTTTTTGTAGGAAAAGGTAAACATTCTTACATCAGCGGCAATCATTTGTGATCCCCAGCTTAAGGCCCACTGGTACCCGTCCTGTTGGTAGGCTGTTGCTTTGTTCAGATAGGTACTTTCATTTGTAGCCTTGTACATCCATATAGAGGATAGAGCTACCTCATCGCGATAGTCATCCGATCTGTAGGAAAAAACCATAGAATTGTTACTAAAGGTAACTTTACCCCCTTCCCGGTTTCCCTCATACAACAAATATGCAGCAGAACACATTGAAAACATTTGGTCAAAAGTATGGAAACTATCTAAAAATGAAAAAAAAAGGGGAATGAAGTTGAAAACATTGTGGCAAAAGGAGAAATTGAGCAATTTCTCCCTTTATCACATTGTTTTTAAAAGTCGTCTACTGTAAAGGCGTCAGAAAGCGATCTGTATGTGGGGAAGGGTTAACATTAAAGTTCATCTATAAAAAAAGGTCAATGTGCAAGAGAGGGATAACCCTAGAACACATGTAAGAATAGGATTCAAAGGTTTGTCTTGTTCCACAATGTACGATTACCAAGTGACATTATTATATATGATCCGTTTCGCGACGAAACTCTGCGCAAAGTATCGACCCGGATCAGCCTAAGCATGCCGCGCAGGCTAATCAAGGCACACACTTTTCGCCTCCTGTGGATTTTCTGTTTCAGGAATGATTACTGTATACCTCTATCCCCCTTACCGGAATGTGTCGGCCCGGATTAGCCTGCGCATGTTGATCCTGGTCGATACATTACGCAGAGACCATAATGTTGGTTTTCCTGTGAAACGGCTCATATTTACTGAACAAAGTGCGTATCATATCATATAGACCAACTCATCTACCAAACAAAACTTTATATTAGGGTCATTTTTTAAATTCTTAATCCTTATTAGACATTCAAACACTATTTCTATGGGTATTCAAAAGAATTCCCTCGGTGAGACGATTCTTTTGAGTACCTACATTATAGAATATGGTTTAGCAATAAGAGAGCTATTGTGGTTAAAACTTAAAAGACCAGTTTACTACATCTTATCTAGTCCTCTGCTACCAACCAAGGCACGGACTAACCGATTGGCCAGACAACGCGGACGATTGCAATATGCTCCTTACGAACTTCGTTTGCGCGGGTATATCAATACCACAGATTATATAATACCACAATCACATGCAAATAAATAATGTAGATTCTAAGTAAAGATTGTTATTAAATAAAAAAAAAAGCTGCTTCTGTAATACATGTAAATTAAAAATCAAAATGTACCCATAAGTCTAACTTTTTCTCCAGGGGTTGTGAGTTCGAATCCCAGCTCGGTCAATATTCTTTCCGACGTTTGACACATGTCACTGCGACAAGCGTCATTCGTCTTTCACCAATTGGCAAACAGTCTATGTTGAAAAGCAGCCAGTTGCTTGGAAAGTATGTTTTGTGGAGTACTGGTGTTAGAAAGCCAGGAGCCAAATGAGAATGTGAACTGGCCTACGTGATATGACTGAACACTTGTTCAAACGGCGGTAAACCATTGCCCAAACTGCGAACATGTATTCATTACATTGAAAGTATTAGTCAAATAAATATAGTTTAAATTCTTCTCATACCCATAGAAATCGGGCTGTAGTTTTAAACAATCTGTATAGGTTCCGTTATAGGTCGTTGCAAACGTATACAAACTTGTTGCCGCTGTTAGCAATTCACTGGCAAATGCACTGTCTGTCGGATAAAATATATAGCTATTGAAGACCTTTATACAACCAAAACCTTTGGGGATGCATTGGGGACCATATATATATATTGCACAAGTAATTGAAGGCGATACACTTGATCTGTTTATGGGACTTCAGAGTCGTTTTGCATCTGCGTTTATACTCTGGGACTACTGATAAGTGGTCCCAGATAGAATGCACTGTCCGTCCCTGTAGTTTAGTTTAAACAAATCTTTTTTTACATCGACTGAGAAAGAAGCTATAAGCTTATAAAAATCTCCCTCGATGTCTGCTTCCTTGAGACAATATCAGTATTTGCGCCGTTTGTGAGTAAAAATCACACAGGCAGAACCTGCCAATGATTCGAACACGGGACCTTTGTTATGAGAGGCTGACGCTCTACCACTGAACCACCACTGATTACTTACAAGGCAGTCCTAGACTACAGGCGACACATGTGTAAAACCATTGTAGGAAAAGGAAAAAATTAAACTGAAACAATCATGCTGGAAATGTCTGTATGACATAAACTGGAAATATTATGAATCGTTTATTTATTAGGGGGTGTATTGCTGCAAGCCATTTCTCCTTTTCCCCACTATGTTGTCTATAAGTAATCTGCAGAAGAGTCATCAAAAGGCATCTGATAATTTACGGACTTTCAGCCAGCAAATAAAAAAATCAAACCTACCGCCACAGATATCATTAAAGATAATGTAACCGGCTGCCATGGAGCTTGCTATGTTTGCGGCCACGTCACTTCCTGGACACGTTGCGTTCACATGCAATGCTGGTCGATCCATTGTCATTAGCTCGGGGCGGCCCCAAAAGTTGTGATCTAAGACTCCATCGCCGACCTGGGCAATAACAAATGATCACTAAAGCATTCTCATGATCAGTATCTTATGAAGTTTTATGGAAAGATTTGACGATTGCTTGAAAGAAGCATATTGTGGAATTAAGTGGTTTTTAGCTTCATAATTCGTCTATACCGACACCGTTGAAAATAACATTAAAAACTTGGATGCTGAATATTATATGAATGACCTTTTACTAAAGGGTGTAAATATTAAAAGTTACCAAACAGACCGACCACTCCCCTGTGTGTTAGTTAGTTAAACGATTTTAAAGGTGCTGAACTGCAGAAAATAGATATTAGAGTCAAAGTTATAAACTGTTCAAAAGTTGTCTTGAAATATAAGAATCATAATTCAGAGATAGTATTAGAGTAATTAATAATTTCACTTTCCAGTATCATCAAAATCTAAATATTGATTGTTTATGCTTCATTTTTACTGGGTAGACATAAGCCAAATTGTGTACATTTCCATGAATTTCAATTGACAGCTTTTCAACATTCACTGCCAAAATAGTTTTGAACTACTTATTACTTACTTTGTTGTCACTATTAGCAATATTTGCAGATGTGTCAACATTTAACAATTTTGATCACCATCTGGAGTTCGGCACATTTAGGTGAATTGGTGCATTCGACTAAAACCTGTAGACAATCGAATTTTTAAAACAATCCGAATACATCCGAGGTGTATATCTACTAAAAGTGGAAGACAATGGTACAAGGATAGAGCGTCGGCCTCTCGTACCAAAGGTCCGGGTTCGAATCCCGTGATGAGCGGGTTCTGCTTTTTGAATTTTCCACACAAACGGCGGAAGTACTGGTAAAATTTCCGGGAAGCCGACATCGAGTGTGATTAGTATAAGCTGAAAGTTTGTTTCGCAATCAATGTCACAATAAATAAGTTAAATAAACTTAAGGCTGTAAAACGTACCGTTTTAGATACACTTATTTTTGTTTATCCTTTCAGATTCAAATATGTACATCGAAACAAAGATTGTTAAATACATGTGTTAA
This sequence comes from Serripes groenlandicus, assembly GCA_031761405.1. Lineage (NCBI taxonomy): Eukaryota > Metazoa > Mollusca > Bivalvia > Cardiida > Cardiidae > Serripes > Serripes groenlandicus. The sequence continues at coordinate 38,274,386 of JASEVX010000007.1, forward strand.
CACTTTAGAATATATAAATAATTAGCAAACAATATGAACTAAAAGTGCACGAACATACAAGCTGATCTTGGTCTACATTGTTTGCACATCTTATCTAAACTTGGATATATCAGAATAAGCTCAATTGTTATGAATAGCGTATTAAAGTATGTATGGTGAAAATCGGATAGTAAATGGAGGCTCTATTGTGTTCACAAGCTCTATTATAGCAATTTTGACAATTTCAAGGGCCATAATCCAGTCTTGCATGGGCGGATCTGGTTTGCGAAAGGAACCGAGCTCTCATAGATATCTAACTACTGTATACATTTTGATGGAGATACAATCAAAGCTGAAGACTTTATCGCGTTCACAAGCAATTGTTTACGGACGCACGCATGCACGGACGACGGACACAACGCCATGACATAAGCTCTTCTGACCTTTAACCAGTAGAGCTAAAAATGAACCATCACCATACCTGTACATATAGGGTATCCTCCGAAGGTATCCAACTCTTCAGGAAGTACTGGAGCGGCCATTTTATCATGTCACACATCATTGGGATCTGACCAGCTGCCGTATAACCGTCTTTAAACCGTAAAAATCCCCATTCCAACATTATAACAGCTGCAGACATAGGGTAGTTGAACTTGACATGATCACCAGCTGAAATAAATGTACATGGATCAGTTATTCACTTAAAATCATCTTTGTGTACGCTTTTCACTTTCGACGCATCTTCAGCATTGTTGAAAGGTAGATTTGCTTCCACTGGCAATTTATCCTTTCCACACATTATCTTCCACTCCTGATCAAAGAAATGTTTCTAATTTTCTTAAAGTGAATATTTTCAAAGAGATATTTTAAGAAGAGGACTACACTGAAAATGTTTGATCGTGAAATAAACAACATAGGCAATTAAAACCAATAATCTGACAGAAATAATATTCGAACTCGAACTATATCTTGTCATAATACAGCTACAATGCGGGAATCAAAAAACAAATGAACATTTAATAAAGCCAAAGGAAATTAACTCGAATAATCTGATGGCATCCAAGTGCAAATGTGGCCTGTTCCTTGTAATACAACACACAAAGAAATCCCTGAACCTTACTTATATTTAAACCCTTTCGCAATTGTAGACGCACTTGTATCGAATAACTTTTGAAAACTTTTGAAAACGTCGTGTCAAAAGGAGTAATTGGTTATATTGAGCCTCTTTTTACAATGATGTTTCAACTCTTCTCACTTGCGATAATTTCATTTATGAGAGTTTACATATTTTTCCAAGAATTTGTAGGAGAGCATTGTTCGTATAGATTTGTCAAAAGATGTAAAGAATGTAAGTCTTATAGGAGATCGTATGTCTAACATGACCGCTACCAGTGAAATGTCGACTTTAACCCTTCCCAACATACAATAATTCTGCAAACGACGACTTTACAAACATCTGTTATCAAAATATGGTAAAACCCCTATAAATTAAAATTTAATTGATGAAAGTAGTGGAAAACACTGTATTAACGGTCATGCTAAAGCTATCGCTTACCATCAAACCAGCCACCGGTTAAATCATGACCATTGTCGCTGTCATTTAGGGCAGAATCCCTCCGCCATGGTATCGGGTTGTTTTTCGGTAGTTTGCCAGATCTCTGCGCGTCGAAAAATAGGATGGAAAGGCGAAGTGCCTCGTGGTAGTCATATTTCATAAAGGAACCTGTGTACGATTGTACTAATGATCAAACATTTGATAATTTTGTATTTAATCCCTTTTCCTCATACATACGCTTTCTGACGTCTCTGATGTTATACAGTCAATTATAGAGGCTTTCCATGTTTTTGTCTGGATGTTTTCCATGTTTTTGTCTGGATGTTTTCCATGTGTTTGTCTGGATGTTTTCTATGTGTTTGTCTGGATGTTTTCCATGTGTTTGTCTAGATGTTTTCCAAGTCATCTAATTATATCAATGGAGAATCCTGACAACTTTATAAACATACGCTTTTGATAGAGAAATGAAAACAATGTGAAAACGACAGGAAAAAGTAATCTATACATACCCAACTACATCTTCAAAAGTTGTCTGATGCAAAGTTCGAGGCGTCAATGCCTTAAGGTGTTTGAATTATCTCTTGAGAACATTTGGAAAAAATCCACAAAAGACCGTGTTAAGCTACTACAAAATAATTTCGCTATATGGTTCATATATACAATACTAATAATAATGACGCTATTGTTTTCGTTTGAGAACATTTGAAAAATCCCACACAGGACCGTGTTACTATAAATAGTCTCTCTATATGGTATAATATAAAAAGAATAAACGAAAGAGTTAATTAATAAGCTCAATTACCATCCGGTGATTGTGTTGAAGAAGGTACAACTGAGGATCCGTTGAGACCTGGAATAAAATATTTTGTTATCATACATACTTTTCAAAGTTAACTATTTCGCTGCAAAAGGCAATTGAAGACTTTTGCAAACAATGCAGATTCGGGTGTATCTCCAGAATTTTGCATTGCTTTTCCTTTAGACATTTAATTTTACCAAATTTACTTTTGGACGAAAAATGGAGTGGTCCAATTTTCAACATGGAAGATTCAACTTTGTAAAATTCAACATTTAAAGAGTTAAGTCTGTGCTTCCAGTAAAGAGCCAGGCCAGCCTGTACCAACTGCGACGTTCGATCAGACTCTTTACCGTGAGCTTCCCAACTCAACATTTTATCTTGATATTCTTGGAATTGGCCATGGACTCTTCCAAATACAAAACTGGATAAGTCAAATAAAAAAGAACAGCATTATAAAGGATAATCAGTCATAAAGAGTATGTATGGACTGCGCTCTAGGAAACCCAACAATATTCCAAATGCGAGCAGAGTAGATTCATGTAATGTTACGTAATGTTATTATAGAAACCAATTGCTCTGATTGAGCATAAGCTTTTTAGCTGCTATAGGCTCATTTGATAGTGTACACTGTATCATGTACAAGCATCTGACAGGTACAGATAAGTTCAAGAGACAGAGTAAGATACAAGGGTGATCGAGTTCGATACCGAAGCTCTTTCCGATAAGAGCCCTTGGTCCTTTAACCCTTTCCCACATACGACAATTCTGCAGCAGACGACTTTGAACGTATTTTGTCACAACATAGAAAATCTCCATAATTGAATGGATAACCTATGACAAAAAGTGAAAAACATTGTGGCAAAAGGAGAAATTGCACGTTTTGTGCAATTTCTTCTTTTGTCACTATGTTTTCAAAAGGCCGTCTGCTTCAGAGGCGTCAGAAAGCGTCTATATGAGGGAAAAGGTTAACGTTCCCAGTGTAAAGCACCGAAACACGCGAGTCACTTTTGCCTAGAAAGGACAAGTACTTGACCTCTTGTTGAGTGGGAGACACTTGAAGTACACCAGAAAAATCCAGAAGCCGGACCGGAATTTGAACCCAAGACGTCTGCATTGACAGTCCATCGTTTTAACCACTAGACCACTTGGGCACTATTCGATATTTGTGTATGCACCAGTTAGTCTAGAAATTTCTCAAAAAATTAGTATACTTCATTCATTAAAAATTCATTGTCAGCAAAATCACTAAAGCTGGTTTTCCCGAGACTTGGCTCATCCTTATGGGCAAGCTAATTTTTTCCCATGTTCCAGTATTTGACATTAAAATATATTAGTCGCGTCATACGAAAGCAGAGCAACAAATAATTTCACTAATACAGATTATACTTTGCTGCTTCTCCATGAGACGTGTTGGATATTCCTGAAAGCGCGTTTTTTTTCCATTTCAAAATTTTCTTACAACGCTTTATCAAAAGCGAACTATCGAGTATCATGTCGTTAGCGGGATGTATACTAAAAATGTCTCACTTTCGATAAAAAGCGTACATTTTCAATTCGCTGTTTAGCTATATCTCGATAGAAGAAACGAAATTGAAACATTTATTTCATTTTTTGTTTCAATCTTATCCTTGAATCCCAAAAGGCCTGCACCTGTCTATTAACTTCAGCGACACAGTGGTTGGTATTCTCTGGGAGTCGTAATACATGGATGAACCGGACATGGTAGATAGCAGACAATACCAGTACGTTGCCAATTATCCGCGTCGCAATCAGCTTGATTTTGGACATGTTTCAATAAATGTTTGATATCAATGTCAAAAGGAATAAGCACCATTTTGTGATTTTTCCACTGTGTGTCAACAAAACAATAGGTGATTAGCCTTTTTTCCAGCGCTTCAGGTTGCACGAACAAAACGTTTAGTTGACGCTTTCCACGTTATAACTCGAGTGTACCGAAACATAATGTTGCGATTCTAAGAGATTGATTATGATTAATATCATGTTGATAATACATGTGATACATCTGAGATCGATATTGTTCAGTCTACATTAGGAAAAGGAAAAGCCACCTCCCGAGGCCAAAACGTTTAGTTTGTGCAGTAAACGCTCGTTTAGTGTAGCTATTGGTGATCTCAGAGTTTGGAAATGCTTACAATCAAGTTAGTGATGCAATTGTTCTATACAATCGTACCACTCGACTTGTCGATGTAATGATACATCTGAGATCGGTAGTATTCAGACAACATAAGGAAAGGGAAAAACAAAGGTCCAAAATGTTTGCTGTTGCTTGGGTGAAGCGACACAGCTTTTTTTGGTGATTGTAAGAGCTTGCCTCATCTGAGATCTATATTGTTCAGCCTGTGGAAGGAAAGGAAAATATGAGGTCCAATACATTAAGTAAACGTAACTTGGAGTGAACTGACACAGTTATTGGTGGTTGTAAGAACTTGATACACCAATCAGAATTGTTAAGCCTTCAGAAGGAAAAGGAAACGAGGTCAAAAATGTGGAGTTTCTAGATAAACTGCATATATATATATATCTACCTAAAGCCGAATAATTCCCGGATATTTCAAACCCTGGTAAGGAAATAAACGTATAGCCTTGGAATTCTACAATGACGTCCTGCCCGGGGCTCAGGTCACCGTCCCAGGACTGGCTTTGTATGACGTACTCCTGTCCGCCATTTGTCTTCGAAGTTACAACACCCTTCCAGACCTGTTACAGTGAGATTAATCAGTTAACCTTTTCCACGTGCAAATGCATTTTGACGCAACTGAATCAGACAACTTTTGGAAATAGTGTTACAAAAGGAGTATAAGTATATTTTCCATTTGCTACACTGTTTTCAACTCTATTTGATATCAAAATTTTCATTTTATAAACATTTTTCAATACTTTATCATATTTTTGTTTTCCTTTCCCACATACAACAAATCTGCAGCAGACGTCTTTCAAAATGTCTACTCAAAACTATGGAAAATCTTTATAATTGTAGGTATAATTACTGAAAAAAGCAATTTCTCCTTTTGTGTCTCACTTAGAGAATGCAATTTCTGAATTTTATCAGCTGTTTGCTGCATGCAAATCAAAAGTCTTATTCATGATGAACACCGTTAACCCATATCCTGTTATACGTGCTTTTTAACCCTTATTATAAAACAAAATATACAAAACAAGTTGACTTAGATATGGACAATTTCTATAAATGAAAATATAATCTTTGAAAACAGGAGATGAAACCATTGTGGTTACCTCATTACAATCAGTATCACCTTTGGCTACAATGTTTTCAAATAGTATCGGCTGCTGATGCGTAGAAATGAGTCTGCATGTGGGAGATTTGTTTTTGTATCCTGGTTAGCAGGACTGTTAATCTGAATTTTGAACAAATGTAGATCAAAATCAGTCTACACATTATTGTAGTATAACCTTGACCTACATTGTTCACTAGACATTTATCAATATTTAGAAAATACAAGTCCATAAATATATAAGAACTTGCCCAAAATATAGCAGAATTTTTGGGGGATGAGGGTTAAAAGAGACTAGGCTTATACATACTTGTATATCTTGAACCGGATAATCAAACGTCAAATTCACTGTCCACCCACTGATACGCTGGTCAGCATGCACGGTGAAAGAAGACTCGAACCCGCCTTCCCAGCGCTGGTCAAACACGAGGGGCGTGGCTTGTAAAGCGACGGAAACGCCCACCAGTGTGCTTAGCACCAAGAGTATTGATTCACCCATTTGAGTCGAGTTATATTGGTGAACCAGCAATAAATCCTTAAAAATTGATACGAATTGATGAATGACATGCCGATTTACTATTTAATCGTACACAATCGTGGCCCGGCGGTCTAGTGGTTAACTCGCTGGACTGTAAATGACTCTAACTCAACTAGAGGTCCTTTCCACGAAAAAGTGCATCTTTTGTATCGGTGCTATACACAGAGCACGTTAAACAAGAAATATCTTAAACAAAGATAAACGGCGATAATAATCAAAACAATCAGTAATTTTCCATGAATTCTAAAATTTGCGCAACAATCAGCTTCAGTTTCTATAAATATATTATCAAGGCCGAGAATACGCCACATGACTTGAGATTACACGAGGCTTCCAGAGGTGTATAAGTTTCAATTGAAGATATATAACTGAAAACTTATCATGTTTCAAAAATAATTAATATTTTAAGCATTATATTTCCTACATTTTCACTGATTTATTTCACTGAAATTTATTTCTTAATGAAAACAATTAAAAGTTAGTATGCAGAACATTTCATTTTAAAACTAAATCTTATTAGTGCCTCTCGTAGGATCTCCAACTTAACTATGAACAAATCAAAACGTTTCATTTCCTTTATTTCTTCGACATTATTCATTAAATACAACATTTGATTGGTCTACAATCTAGATCATTTGTTTAACATCTAGGTCAAAACTGAGGTTAAACAGCTATCGCCGAAAAACCAAGTGGTCTTTTCGGAAAAAGCTAGGTTATCGTACCAGGATTCCCTTGTATTTAACTGTGTCTCTTGAGCTTATCTGCACCTGTCATATTCCTGTTCATGATATTGTGTACACTATCAAATGGGCCTATATAAGCTCAAAAGTTTATGCTCAATCAGATCAATTGGTCTCTATAATTACACATACTTACTTTACAAGATAAGAAAGATATTAGACAAACATCTCTATGCAAGATGGATATCTCTAAAAAATATGGAGATATAATTCTTTAAAGATGTAAGTATATATCTCTCTAACTAAGAAAGATATCATACTTAATTTTAAAGATATATCTCATACATAGAGATTTATTTCTTTAATTTTAAGAGATGTCTCTATCTTTGAGGGAAATGTACTTAACCTTAGAATATATCGAGGGCTTGGCGTGAAACGGTTGTAACTTAAAACCTATTTTGAAAACCCTCGTTTAGGGGCAATTTTGACCCTTTTGTAAACAATGCAAATTTAGGTGCCATTGCTCAGAACGAGCAATGGCACCTAAATTTACATTGTTTACCAAGAAAAGTGATTTAACGCTTATAAAGACTTTATGGCGAGGTGATTAACCTTGGTAAAAAAATACCAATTTTAGATACAACCGTTTCACGCCAAGCCCTCGATATCCAATTACTTTAGAAAGACATCTCTCTCAGTTAGATAGGTATCACTTTAAAAGTGTGAGATATATCTCTATCAAGAGATAGTTAATTTACAAATAGATAGTAAAAACGGCTTGCTATATGCAAATGCTGGAATAGAAACGTCGAGGTAACCACGACAAACAAATTTACTCACATCGTAATAGATCTACCAATGACCCGAGATAAGTTACCTTTGTCTATATCAACTCAACTCAACTCCACTCAAATCAAACAATTGTATTAGGCAAGTCGACACTAGATGTGCCGTTGGCCATATACAAAGATTGAACATGCAAATACAAAAATGTACATCCTCACATACATAAAAAAATCTACAAGGAACCCAAGATAAGTAACCTTAGATCATATCAGACCCATGCCAATTCTGGTGTGAAATAATGTACATGTGATGGTCAATGACTGTGTCAATGCTATTTTGTTACAGACGCACATACGCATAGACGTACACACAGACACCGCATGCATTTCCATACATAGTGAATCGCAGTTATTTATAGCTCTACTATCGCGATATATATAGTACTCATGTATATAACTTCGATTGTGGATCACATACACATTCTAGTGATATGAGCATTTGTGCTAAACAAAAATAACCTATTTTATATATATTACATAGATTGATTGTAATACAAGGCCCCCAGGTCCAAAATACAAATAGTTAAGGTGGTGGTGTATAATAGAAGTTATGATTGTATTTATATGTATTTATATATATCATATTTATAACATGTAGAAAGTTTTCTTGAATGGACGTATATATTTTAAACATAAGTGCACACATATACACTTCATAAATGTTACATATGGTCTTTCCGCTTCGTAAACGCCTTCACAATAAACTTTGAAATGGCAAAACATGTCAATTTGTGTTTATATCTGACATAACTTTATAGTAGAATTGTGAAAACTAAAAATTATAAGCACATAAGTCATTCATCTAATCTGCCTTTGAATGGTCATACAACGGACATAATAAAAGAAAAGGGTTCAAATGTTCGGTGTGTTCGTTTATTTGCAACATTTTAGAAACAAGAATGAGAAACTGAAGTATTAAATAGAACATTTGGCCTACCTTTAACTCGTAAAGACCTTTTTGACAACTAAAGTCTGCCTATACGACAGTCTATATTAAGCAAAGATAAAGAGTTGACCTCCCATCAACAGATAACACTATGGAATCGCCTCGTTATAAAAATCACTTTATTTTCTGGATGTGAGCCGGTGCGTTCGCACTACCTCGCTGGAGTCATCACCGACCCCCTAAATTTTATGAAAAAATAAATGTATCTTCTGAAAACAAAAACTAGAAATGTAGCCCCACTTGTTTTAAGTCAATGATGCCAAGTCACTTATAAGATCATTTCTGCCGCGATATGACCTTAGCTGTTGTTAGCTGCATAAAACCCAAAACATACAAACAAAACATACAAACAAAATGTGTACGTTTGAATGAAACACAAAACACGAGCCGTTCCACGAGAAATCCAACATTATGGACTCTGTGTAATGTATCGACCCAGATCATCCTGCGCATTCGGGCCGACACATTCCGTCCTAGGGGGGATAGATGTATAGACTATATAGTAATGATTGATGAATCATAAAATGAACAGGAGGCGAACAGTGTCTGTCATGCTTAAGCGGATCTGGGTCGATACTTTAAGCAGAGTCCACAATGTTGGTTTTCCCGTGGGACGGCTCACATGTATCTTCGACCTACAATTGGCTTCATTTACCCATCATATACACGGTTACAGTGGCGATCTAGACGTGTGTGCCCATCAGAATCATCACTGTTCGTCATCTGGTCAGCCAAAATATCCTATAAGCATCCAAAGTCCTTCTTAGTATGAATTCGTCCAAGCGGAAAGGTATACGTTGGCTTGTTATGAGCTGTATAGATCCAGATCAGCCTGTACATAATCACAGTTTGACCAAGATCAGTCGTGTATAAGAATGTTAGAAGCTTCTGTCAACTTGTGTAGACTATTGCAGGAACGTGGATAAGTATCCGTTTCTGATAAGACGGAATATATCAGATCAGCAACAAACACTGATTGAAAACAATGTGGTTAATGAAGAAATTGCTCACGATGTACTGTTTTAACCCTTCCCCTCATACGACAATTCTGCAGCAGACGACTTTGAACATATTTTGTCAAAAAAGAGAAAATCTCTATAATTGAATGGATAACCTATGACTAAAAGTGGAAAATATTGTGGCAAAAAGAGAAATTGGTCGTTTTGAGCAATTTCTTCTTTTGTCACTATTTTTTTCAAAAACCTGTCTGATGCAGAGGCGTCAGAAAGCATCTAGGCCTATATGAGGGAAAGGGTCCATGCCGAAACCTCCAACAGGTTTAGGCCTACTCTATATTACTAACTTACCGAACCGCTCAATTACCAAAATTATTATAAAACTCGTCTGCATATGTGTGTTATATCATTATGAGATAAGGGGTTAATCACTTGAATACTAAAAACATTTGTCGTGTTTTTTGGGATTGCATAAACTCGTACACTATTTCGCCGACCCGTGCCGTTTCGTGTGTATAAATGCGTGCGCAACCGGACACGCATGTACCGGTGTACATGTACATACAAAATGTCGGAAGAAACCCTTTCGCTATTTATTGGGACTGGATTGAGCGAGCAGAAGGCAAAGGAGACAATCAAGAATGAACTCGTCTCCCAAAATCTCAAAAGTGCCGTCGAACAGGTTTGTCTTGACATTTTAGGTTGCCGACAATAGTGTGAAATAGAGAGTAGGATACGTGCGTTCATTCATGATGCAACTGTATGAAATGAAAAGAATACTTCGGACGGCCACATTTCGGATAAATGTTTTAACACACGTTTTGAACTTTAATTGAAAGTAAAACAAGTTTGCGTGAAATGATCGCTTGATTTCGTTGAATCTTTTGATATAATTCCATTAAGCATTGTGAAGACTTAGTCAAGTTATGATGATAAATATAATTTTTAAAAGTTTTACAGCTGCTGTCAACTGTCAAATAAATTCAAAACCGTTTGGAAACAAAATGACATAAATGTGTTGAGAGATCTGAAAAGTAAGAAAAAGAATGGTTATGAATTACTGAAAATAGTTGAAAGAATAGATTGCAACAGATAAGCTGCGTATTTGTATAAAAACTTAATTAAAATTGTCAAATACACACAGGGGCTTGGCGGTTGCCATTGCAGAAGAAAATAAAAAATTGGCGCAAGAAACTGCAAAATGCCGAAAAATGGTTGGCACAATATAATTTGGGAATATAGCGTCGCATAATAAACTGGTATTTTGCATTTCCCGATTATATTTTCACTCTACGAAAATCGATAAACAACAAGTAAATCACTCACGCGTGTGTAACTTGTACACTGTCATCATGTTTGTTTTCACAGCAGGTGTCAAGTGTCCTTTAATCTCCATAACAATCAGTAATAGGATTAACTAAGCATGTTGATTAAAGATAGATGGGAAACACGTGACAGTGTTTAACAATTTGACCTGTAGGCTTGCATTGCTTATTGCAAGATTCAGAAAATATAATTTGTCAATCAAAACAATGATACATCAGCGCTTTTACGATCAAGAACGTTTGAAAACCAGTCTTTTCACCTAGACGCTTTCATATATTGCAACAATTAAAAAATAAAGCATTTATACTATTGTGATTAAAAAACAATCATTTACCAGTCTGGCGAGCTTTTTATAGGACATTTTGGAATTTCCGAATGCATTATTACGACATAGATCGACTGAACAAATACAATCCAATATTTTTGTCAGTTTAAATTGAATAATGCCTGCGTCAAACTTATCCTTTCCAAACAGGTACGCTGAAGCAGTCAACTTTAAAAACATCTCTTGATGCAAAAATATTAGAAATCTATTGAAATTGAATTTTAATCTTTGTTATCTGATGAAATAATGTGGCAATTTTGAGGAGAAATGAGCATTATTTACTTTTGAAATTAATTCTTTTAAAAGATGTCAGTATTATTGTGAGAAAGGGCTGATAGTATTATTAATAATAATTATTCATTTCAAGTAGTAAATAATGGCCAGATATGTGGCTCAAACACTTTGGCCCCAGAATTGCAAATTTGGCACAAACCTTTACTCATTTGGCAAAAGTCATGGCGCAAGAAAAAAAATGTCCAGGGTGAACACTGACACAATTAATTTTAAATCTGTGCGTAACAAAACTCATTTAAATTTGGGATACTCAATTCATTTTCAAGACCTGCGTATCATATTTCTATGGCCAAAGCAAAATCAATATTGAATGCGTAAGACAATGTTCTTCTATGTCAATAAACCTTGTATAAATTTAGCAGACTGAAGCCAACCTGTAGGGTTTGTACTGGTCACATGATCAGCATGGTCACGTGTCATCAACAAAGTCACAGATGACATGAGTGTTTTATAAACGGCTTAACGTTGGACAGATCATTAACAAGAAGGTGCCATCATGGTTGATTTCATGATTCACATCGTTGGCAAAATTGACAAATTTAAAAAGAGTTAAATGAACGTTTTAGATCTCTTGACAGTTAATTTAGACATTGCAATGAAAATGAATGTCCAATTAAAAGCTACTAGTATATATATAGTCCTATTGTCATTATAAATCGAAAGAGCATCTGATAAAACTTGCTCAAAAAGTAGACGTATATTCTGATGCTATTTTTTCCTGATACGTTGGATGTATGGCGAATTTCGAAGTGAAGTAAAACTTAAAGATATATGATATTTTATTTTTAAGTAAGTTGCGTAGATAAAATAGACAGCACAATGAAATCATTTCTAGAAAAAGGCTACACATGTAGAAAAATTGTTTAGCTCTAAAATATAAAAAATTCTTGGAAGAGTACATGTGGATATTTCTTTGCAACCTCGGCACGGCAGCCCATCCATTTCATCCAAATTTACAATCCTTCTCAGAGGTGTTTCTTAATGTCTTCTGAACTAAATTGGCAACCAATGCAGATCCCCATCTAGTTCAGGGTTTTCATTAAGAAATTGATGGGAAGGTTTAATAGTAATACTAAAAGGCAGAACATTTAGACAAAGTGCTTAGCACAGGTTTGTCTCTTTAAAAAAAAATCTGTCAATTTTTCACAGCAAGTATTCTAAACTAAACAGATTTGAGCCATCCTCAAATTAGTTTGAAGAGTTCAATTTGGTTGCCTTTCGCCTCTTAATGAAAATTCTGTAACTGCACAATTAAATGGGGTGGGGCTATTTTGCCTAATAAATATGGTTATAGTGAAAACTTAAAAATGCTCTCCTCCGAAAGTGTCGGGCTTATTTTCAAAAAAAATTGTAGAAATGTTTCTAGGGTGACTCTCCATTAGATTCCTTCAAGCCATGTTGATTGGTCCAAAAACATGGCTGCCAGAGGGCGGGGCTATTTTGCCTTATATGGCTATATAGTATATAGTGAAAACTTACATAATCTTCTCCTCCGAAAGTGTCAGGCCAATTTTCAAATAATTTTGAAGAAATGTTCCTGGGTGACCTTTGATCAGATGTTGATTGGTTGAAAACTATATCCGCTAGTGGGCAGGGCTATTAAGTATTTTGCTTTATACGGCTATAGTGAAAAAATCTTCTCTTATGAAAGTGTCAAGGCCGATTTTCAAATAATTTTGATTGGTCGAAAACTATGGTCGCCAGGGGTTGGGGCTATTTTGCCTGATATGTCTATAGTGAAAACTTAAAAAATCTTCTCCTCCGAAAGCGTCAAGGCCGGTTTTCAAATAATTTTGTAGAAATGTCCATTGGGTTACCCTCTATCCGATTCCTTAAAGCCATATTGATTGGTTGAAAATTATGGCCACTAGGGGGGCCAGGCTGTTTTACCTTATATGGCTATAGTGAAAACTTAACAAATCGTCTCCGACAAAAGTATCTGGCCGATTTTCAAATAATTTTGTAGAAATGTTCCACGGGTGACTATCAGATTCCACCAAGCCATGTTGATTGGTCAAAAATCATGGCGACCGGGGTGTGGTCTGTTTGGAGATTTTATTTTTGCCAAATGGCAGTTCATTCTTTGGCCTCTTGTATCAGCTTATCTGACCACAAAATGAGTTAATGTGGTTGACTATGTGGTTGGCATGACAAATCACAAATCACATTGCATAAGTCAGGTGAGTGATCCAGGGCCATCATGTCCCTCTTGTTTTAAATTAGAAATTTGGGCATCTATCAAAGTGGGTCAACTGATAATACTTCATTTGTTTATATCTGATGTAATGCAAGTGAAATGTCTGATCATGTCAATATATAAACAATCATCAAGCCATTTTCTACTGACTTCTAGTTGGCCAATATTTGACTTCGAAAAGTGACTTTAATAGGATGAAATTTAATATGTCATGACAAAACTCTTGATCCTAAGCAGAGTGAACACAGCAGACGATAACAATGGCAAAGGTAGAATATGAGACTGTGCCTAACAATTCTTTGGACCTCACTTAACATAGTTATGCAATATATTGATGTCTGGGAGACAGTTGAGGATTATGTACTTCTTTTGTAACTATATACCTCAAATATACATGTAGAACAAAATGTAAAATGTGGACAATTGAAAAATGAATTGTAGATTATTTTGAAGATCTTTTTATTTCAGCGAACAGTTTCAATTTACGAAATAAAGAAATGACATGTATCAATTTAACTGTTATAACCAATTGCTGTAAATATATATATTAGTCGTAAAAACATTCCTAGTAAGCAAACACGTTTTCTGTTCTAGGTTGGAAACATATCTCCATCTTTAAAGACAGACAAGGATGTGGGGAAGTTACTGTACAATGTTTCAACAAAACTAAAGAACAAAAAATTTCTGAACTTGGTGGTCGAATATATTGGGAAAAAGAAGATAAAGTCTGAAGCACAATTGACTGGTATGTACCCTTACTTTTTTGTAAACTGATTGGTAAATACATTCACAGATCTGCCAATAAGAGAAATCTCCCAGTACAAGGATAAGAATTAATTTTTATTTCCAAATACAACAAATCTTCAGAAGACGTCTTTGAAGTCATCTTTGCTAGAGTCTAGAATATGGAAAATCTTTGAAAATGAAACTATAATTATTGAATAGAGTTGAAAACATTGTGGCAAAAAAAAGAAACTTCTCTCTTTGCCACAACGTTTTCAAAAGGCGCCTGCTTCAGAGTTGTCAACATGTGGTTGTATGTCGTAAACGGGTAACAAAAAATGCAAAAATATAAATGGTTTTTAGTCTTTAAAAATCTTCTCCTCATTTTGAAAATAATTTCACATGAGTGATCCTTGGGAGATCCTTTTCCAAAGAATTGAAGCCTATAAATTGATTGACCTAAAACGACGACACTCAGGGGTTGGATAAGTACAGTTCTAATTTTCTATAGATATCTTTATTGCAAATTTGGAAATCTCATCTGAAACTGTCAACCAGAATTTGAAACAATTTTATTATTTATCCTTTTCCCTCATATAGACGCTTTCTGATGCCTCTGCAGCTGAAGTGTTTTTGAAACAAAATGACAAAACAAGCAATTTCTCCTTTTGTCACAATGTTTTGGACTTTCATTCATAGGTTATCCATTCAATTATAGAGATTTTCTATTTTTTGACAAAATATGTTCAAAGTCATCTGCTGCAGAATTGTTTTATGAGGGAAAGGGTTAACAGCCCTGGTGGTGTAGTGACGGAGTCTGTAGTGGTACAGCGTCTGCCTCAAGTGTGGGAGGCTGCGGGTTCGAACCCCTGACGTGTCGTACCAAAGGCTAAAACTGGTTGTAATGGTTACCTTCCTTGGTGCTCAGGGTTTCGGGGCTAGTATTACGACTGACTTGCTGCTGTCAGGATAAATGGACCAGTAGTACTGGTAACTTATCAAGGAAATGCCGTGATATAACTGAAAAATTGTTGAAAGCTGTGTAAAACACCAAACATTCAATCAATTGGTATGTATTCATGTATTTGGAAGAGTTCAACAATGCAAAGCAGGTAATAATAATGTGTATAAATCTTTGTTGCAGCTGCCTTAGACTACTTGAGGCAAAATCCTTTAGAACCGGTGAATAGAGAAGAGTTTGAGACAGAATGTGGGGTTGGAGTGGAGGTAACTCCCGATCAAGTGGAGGCAGCTGTAGAGGAGGTGATATCAAAATACAAGGATCAGCTGATTGAGAAACGCTACAAGTTTAACATGGGTCTCTTGATGGGTAAGTTTAACGGGCACTTTTTCAGCTATTATACTTTAACCCCCTTCCCATTCTGATGCATCTGCAGCAATTTCTTATTTTCCCAAAAACTCGATTCAATAATTATACTTTCGTTTTATAGATATATGCCATTATTTTACCTGGATGTTTTCACCTGATATACAAGTGCCGGGAGATAAGAAGGAGAAAAAAAGGTCTTTGCAAGAAAGCAATTAAACCTTATACTGTTAACCCTTTCCCTCATATAGACGCTTTCTGACGCCTCTGCAGCAGACAGCTTTTTGATAACATATTGACAAAAGAAAAAATTGCTCAAAACGAGCAATTTCTCCTTTTGCCACAATGTTTTCCACTTTTAGTCATAGGTTATCCATTAAATTATAGAGATTTTCTATTTTTTGACAAAATATGTTCAAAGTTGTCTGCTGCAGAATTGTCGTATGAGGGAAAGGGTTAAGGCTGTTTGAGCACCCTTTTAGGGTTTGGATGTCAAATAGGAATTTAAGATAATACATAATGCTGTATATCTAGAGTTCTGGTATGGGATACTTTAAGGGTCGTCTGTTTTGAAAATATATTTCCTATAATACATACAGTAAAATAGAATTACAATTTGGATACAGGTTTCAATACATTGCTGAAAAAGGAGTTGATGCACATTTCTGAAAGATATTTCTTTAGGTTTACATGAAGCTACCTGACTGTAAAGTGTACTGCTGTATTTGTGCTTTCTGAAATTAAACTTTCTCTACACTTTCAGGTGAGGCCAGGTCTAAGTTAAAATGGGCCGATGGAAAAGCAATCAAGAGTGAAGTAGATATGCAGGTATTTGATCTCTCAACTTGTAGCACTTTCCCACATGCAACAAATCTGCAGCAGATGACTTCAAAAATATCTAGGCAAAAATATGGAAAATCTCTTTAAATGAAAGTATCATTATTAAATAGAATTGAAAACGATTTCTCATTTCGTTTCAAGGTTTTCAAAAGTCTACTGCTGTGGATGTATCGAAAAGCGTTTGCAAATGGGAATGGGTTAATAGCATAGGATTTTTTTTTCTGATTTATAAAATATCTGAAGAATAGGAAATATTGATGAAAAAGTATGCCAATTGGACAGAGTAGAAATCTTTTTCAAAAGTATTGTTTTGCACTATAGGAAGATATATTAACTTGATTCATTCTAGTCAGTAGCTATGCACAAAAGAGCGTTTTGTTTGCAACTATATTTACTTTAACTTTCATGTGGCAGAAGTTCAAAAGCAATCATTGTCAATGAAGTAATTAGGGAATTTCATTAACTTTTAGGCTGAGGCACATAACAACAGACCTTTTTAACTTGACAGTCAGTGTAGATACAGATCAGTCTGCACCTCCACGAGTCAATTCATAGCAATAGGAAAATTGCTCAAATTGTTTTAAACTGTCGACTGCAGATGTGTTAAAATGTCTTAGCATGTGGAAAAGAGCTTACAACTTTTAAACCGCTATATATATATATATATATGTTTTACAGGTTTTAGATATGCTTGGTCCGAAGACTGCAGAAGATTTAGAGAAACCAGTCAAACAGAAGGTATATTTCTCGCCACATTACATCAGATAAGATATATACAGTCTCAACTTCAGATGCTTACTTATGTCTTTGCAGCAGACAGGTTTTGAAAATATTGTGACAAAAGGAGAAAGTGCTCATAATGAGCAATTTCTCCTTTTGCCACCATGTTTTGAACTCTTTTCAATGATTAAACTTTCATTTAAAGATGATTACCATATATTAAACCATTATATGTCTTCAAAATCCTCTACTGCAGATTTGTTGTATATGGGAAAGGGCGGGTTAACTTTTACTCTGGTTTGCCCAATATTTGGAGTTCTATTGTTCTTCTCACATATGAAAAATCTGTCCAGACGACTCTGAAAACATCTGGTTGAAAATATAGTAAACCTATAAATAAGTTTTTTCTTGAATTGAGTTCTTTGTTTGCCACAATGTTTTCAAAAGTCTTCTGCTGCAGAGTCGTCAGAAAGCATCTGTCTGTGGGAAAGGGTGGTGTTTCCTGATGTAATGATATTATAGAAACTAGATAAACTTAGACACGCTTTATTTAACCCTTTCCTACATATAGACACTTTCTGACACCTTTGCCACAGATGGTTTTGGAAAACATTGTGGCAAAAAGTGAAATAATAATCATAATGAGCAGTTTCTCCTCTATTACCACAATATTTTCTATTCAATTATAAAACTTTCATTAACAGAGATTTTTCATACTTTTGCCAAGATGTTTTCAAAGTTGTCTGCTGCATATTTGTTGTATGTTGGAAAGGGTTAAGAACTTATCCGTTCACCTGATATGGTATTTTTAGATATTTTTTTTGATTTGTAAAATCTAAAAAATTGTTATTATAATTATGATGTTGGGGAGAAATTGTTGGTTAAGAGCAATTTGAATACTGGGTTTTCATCCTATCATATTCAGATTGTTTATTTTGGTGATATCTAGGCCAAGTTTAAAAAGGGGTCATGTTGGGTCAAAAACTATGTCACTAGGCCAAATTGGAGAGAAATGCATTTTTAACTTGAGCATTTTCAAATTTCATTAGATCATTTATGTTAGTGATATCTAGGCTAAGTTTGAATAAGAGTCATTTACTGTTTAAAAATTAGGTACCTAGGCTATTTATTAGAAAAGTCTTGTTAACAATCTGAGACCACAATTTCTATGTTGGTCAAGAGCTGGGTCAAAAACTATGCCACCAGGCCAAACTGTCTGTTGTGAAGGTTGCTAATGTTATCTGCATCAGGCAACATGTTAACCCTTTCCCTCATACGACAATTCTGCAGCAGACGACTTTGAACGTATTTTGTCAAAACATAGAACATCTCCATAATTGAATGGATAACCTTTCACAAAAAGTGCAAAACATTGTGGCAAAAGGAGAAATTGCACGTTCTGTGCAATTTCTTCTTTTGTCACTATGTTTTCAAAAAGCTGTCTGCTGCAGAGGCGTCAGAAAGCGTCTATATGAGGGAAAGGGTTAATGTATTGATTATTTATACAGGCTGCAAAGTCACCAAAAGATTCTGAAAATGCCAAGAAAAAGGAACAACAGAAAGAAGGACCTAGCATTGAAAACTGTAAGATTTTGTATAATATATCATTAAATTATTAGAGTTTGTAGAAGCCTTCATCATAGAGACTTTTTTCTGATTTTACAACAGCTGTTAGGGATGTGCTTGTATCATCAGTATGACATATTACAAGGTTTGTGGAAGGAATTATGGTTAAAATTTATAGCATATCTGTTTTTTGAAGAAAAGAAGTAGGGCTATTGTGATACCCTTGGCGTCGTCACACAACTTTGGTACACATATTACTAGGAACAAAACGCATGTCTATACCAAGTCACTTAACTCTGGCTTTCAATAATCGAACAGTACTGCTCCTTTATTGACTTTAATAGAAAAAACTGACGAGCATTGACGTTTGCTCTGTTGTTGGCCTACCTTAATAGAAGACATATAATTATCACTTCTCCATTATCTGGCAGTCTCTTCATCAGTCTGTCCTTATGTCTGTCTGTCATGCTTTTACTTAATACTGACATACTGTTAGATGGCACATTTACAAACCCTCATGTTAAGATATTTTAACGTGAAACTTTATGCACATGATAATCATGTATTATGAATGTTAACAACATACTTTTGGATCATATTCCCTCCCTTGAACTTTTGACCTTTAAAAACGGTTTGCTGGTGAATTAACCCTTTATCACAATGCAGACATGATTTAAAGCATTTGCTGTTGAGAACTTTTCCAACAATGTTTTCAACTTTATTAAAGAATTACGGATATACTTTTATTTTAGAAATGTTCCATATGTTAACCTAGATGTTTTCAAAGCTGTGTAATGTACATTTGGTGTATGCTCGAATGGTTTTATCATATGTAGTAACTACGGTAGATTTATTTTAAACATGTATAAAGTCCTAATTACTGGTGTATGTTGGAATGGTTTTATCACATGTAGTGACTATATCACCATACAAGCATGTACACTTAAAACCTCACAAGATTTGTGCACTTATTTACATTGATTCATTATTATTCTTTATTTTTCTTAGTCCTTGGTAAAGATGGTGAAGTGATGAGTTTTATGGAGATGATGGGAGAAGCTGTGAAATTCCATAAACCAGGTATTATTATATTTTTACCCACATACAGGCACTTTCTGACGCCCCTGCAGCAGACCACTTTTGAAAATATTGTGGCAAAAGGAGAAATTGCTCATAATGAGCAATTTTGCCACTATGTTTTCAATTTCATTCAATAATTGTTCTTTCATTTAAAAAGATTTTCCAAAGTTTTGGCTTAAAGTTGTCTGCTACAGTTTTGTTGTATTCCGGAAAGATGTGAACTATCTACAAGTAGTATGCTTTTACAGATTTCAAGGGTTTACAATGATACTTTCTACTTAGGATAACTATGATGTGAAGGATTGCACAACATATTTCCTGTCAGATGAGGCATTCTAGAGTTACTCGCCCTTGATCTTAGAATAATCTGTTTACTGTGAGTAAATGCTCCTCCTCCTGCAGATTTCATGTGACTACAATTGATCATCATGTTGTGTTGAATTCCTTTTTTTTGGCTCTACCTTGCTGTGCTCTTGTTTTTTTTGGCTGAGCCCTGGTAGCGATGCAGGCTGTGCTCTTGTTTTTTTTTGGCTGAGCCCTGGTAGTGATCAGGCTGTCAATCCAGGTGTACTGCCTAAGTGATGAAGTGGTAGTGTCTGCCCTGTGTGCAAAAGGTTGTGTGTTCGATCTTTGGCTGGTTCATATTAAAGTCTTTGAAAATGGAAGTTATAGCTGCCCTTGTTGACACTCTAACAATCAATCAATGCAGGTTTTGTGAGTGCCAACATTTTTCCTGATGTTTGACAAAAGTCACCGTGACCATATGGAAAAACAGCCAGTTGCTTGGATAGTCTGTTTTGTGGCGTACTGGTATGAGAAAGCCAGGAAACACATGGTTTGGTGAACTGGCCACTGTATTTTGTCTGAATAATTGTTGAAAATGGCGTTGAATTCAATCAATCAATCAATCTTGAATTTTGGTAGCATTTGTCAAGTTTAACAGATGTATCCATGTTAATTTGACTGCCAGCAGTGTAATTTAAGTCATTCTGCCAGGTTTGTAGCTTCTATATAGTTATTTCTGGAAATTGCCTGAGGAATAGATAGATTTAATCATTTAATCAGCGTTTCAACAAAGAGAAAACCTGTTTTATATGAATGGGGATGTTCTTTTGGTGTCAAATTTTCGTTTGTTTTTCACTCAATAACTTTCTTTAGATCTATCAGATACTAACCAAATTTCATAGGCAGCTTAAAATGGATTTATTTTTTTGTGTCAGTTGGGTCAAGGGCAAGGTCACAGTTACTAATAATCATCTGTGTTACTGTCATTGTTCAAAACCTGTTTTCTTGGCTATTTGAAGTGTTTCTTGCTTTTATATCTTCACAGGTTGCTGTTCTCTAACAAATTATTCTCTTACATTCTTGTTTTTCAGGGGAAAACTACAAGACCAATGGCTATGTTATCACAGACAAGACCATGGAACTTATGAAAACCCATTTAAAAACCACGGGTGGGAAAGTAAGTAGATTCATCACAATGGCTGTAATTTGTTGATACATTTCTTATCAAATAACTGTATGAAATAAGCTTTTGAGTAGTTTTGTAAATCAAATTGTTTTTCAAAATATTCTTAGAAATAATATTTATAAATTGATTCGTGTTAACCCTCTACGTTAAGATAACACAATTTTTTAACATTGGATATTTGGTACTTGGCGTCCCAAGTTTGATCCCCAATTTCAGCGTTCATGGTGGAGTGCCCTTTGGCAAGACACTTTGTATAGCCTAGTACTGGTTTGTTTACCATAGGAGCATGAATAAGTGATATAACTGAAAATGATGTTGAAAACCGCAATGAACAGGATTAGAATAAATTATCATAGGGAAAACTTTAGAAATTGGATTACTTATTACATCACTGGAAAATATAAAATGTATATATTATAAACCTTATATAAACTAACATAGATTTACTAATAACATATCTATTGTAAGGTATGAGGGAGGATGGCCAAGATCTTCATATATCTATGCACATGGTTATAAAGTTATATATATAATTATACCCCCAAAAAACAAAGTTTTGGGGGGGTATATAGGAGTCACTGTGTCGGTCGGTCGGTTGGTCGGAAGCCATATTTTGTCCGGCCTATTTCTTACAAACCACTGGGTGGAATTCAATAAAATTTTACATGAAGCTTATATACCATGAGGAGATGTGCATATCCTAAAGGGGTTACAATTGCATGGTATTTTACATAGTTATGGCCCTTTTACTTATTAAGTTGTTGGTCATATTTTGTCCAAAGTCCGGCCTATTTCTTACAAACCACTGGGTGGAATTCAATAAAAGTTTACATGTAGCTTCTATACCAAGAGGAGATGTGCATATCCTAAAGGGGTTACAATTGCATGATATTTTACAGAGTTATGGCCCTTCTACTTATTAAGTTGTTGGTCATATTTTGTCCGGCCTATTTCTTACAAACCACTGGGTGGAATTCAATAAAATTTTACATGAAGCTTCTATACCAAGAGGAGATGTGAATGACCTAAAGGTCTTACAATTGCATGCTATTTTACAGAGTTATGGCCCTTTTACTTATTAAGTTGTTGGTCATATTTTGTTCGAAGCCATATTTTGTCCGGCCTATTTCTTACAAACCACTTGGTGGAATTCAATAACATTTTACATGAAGCTTCTATACCAAGAGGAGATGTGCATATCATAAAGATTTTACAATTGCATGTTACTTTACAGAGTTATGGTCCGTTTGTTGGTCAGTCGGAAGCCATATTTCGAGTCAAGGTGCTGTTTTGGGGGTATTTATCACCTTCAGTGATATTTCTAGTTTAAAACAAATGTTAAACCTCTGCCTGCCATTTGTAGTCCTTTCATAACATATGGAAAATAAAGCAACTACAAAGCAGACAAGTTTGAAAACATGTAAAAACTCTATAAAGGAAAGTAAACTCATTATATTGAGTTAAAATGAAAATATTAATTATTGAGCAATTTACTCTTTTGCTGTAATGTAAACTACATCATATACATCAAAAGTTTGCTACATCATATGCCTCAAAAGATGAGCACACATAAAACAAATCTGCTCCAAAAAAAATGGAATGGAAAGTCTCTGTAAGTGAAAGTATGATATTGAATAAAATAAAAACCATCATGGCAAAAGGAGCAATTGCTCATTAGGAGAAAATAATGAGCAATTTCTTGTTTTCTCATAATGTTTTGAAAACTTATCTGCTGCATATGTGTCAATGTTTGTCTACAAGTTGAAAATAGTTAAAATCAGATGAGGGTTGGCAGTGCTCTTGTTATATCCCCAATAGATTCCTGGTATATTAGCATGTTGTTTTACATTCAGGTTTACTCCCGTTTTCCCCCAGAACCCAATGGTATTTTACATATTGGACATGCTAAGGCTATCAACTTCAACTTTGGGTATGCAAAGGTAAGTAATTTGTGTCTTTTTTTGTTTGCTTTGATTCATTTGAATGGGTTCTTCTTTTGAAGCCTTTGCCACATGCAGACACATATACAACAAACGACTTTCGATAATTATGTGGCAAAAGGAGAGATTACTCATAATGATTAATTTCTCCTTTTGCCACAATGTTTTAAACTATATTCGATCATTTACGTTAATTTATAGGGATTTTCCAAATTGTTGCCAAGATGTTATGTTACCATAGTCATTCATTACAAATGTTATGTATTGTGGGAAATCATTACCGTCCCTGTTCTACGTCAAATTCATACAAACATTCTGGAAGTCTCTTGAAAATATTTTTTATCAAAATTTGATCTTAGAATAATGAAATTTGCTAATAGTTTCCAGTTATTGTCTGTCATATTCAATTTCAGGTTTACGGCATATAGTCACTTCCTTAAGCTTTTATAATTGAAGTAAATTATCTGTAAAAAAAATGTTAAAAATCCAATTTTATCCACATATATGAAACTAGACCCAGTTTATTTTGTCACCAGTCTGTATGATAGCATTGTCTCTCTGTTGTCTGCTCTTTGGTTTTTGACTTCTTTGGTTTTAGTCATACATTAGTGGCCGGCGACACCTGGGTTCATCCTAATCAATAATCAAAACATGTATACCTAAAACACTGTTTATATTTTAAGCTTACATTAGCATTTAAGGCATCAGAGGGGGGTCAGACCCTCATTAACATCTTGATTCAATTCCATGCAATATCTTCATTAGCTTAATATTGAAGACTTGCATTAGCAAGTTAGTCATTCACCTGGGGTTCAGACCCAAATTAACCCCCACCCCCTCCAACATACATCAAATCTGCAGCAGACGACTCTGAAAACATATACCAAAAAAATTGTAAAATAAACTTTGTTGCAAAAGGAGACATTGCTCATCATGAGCAATTCCTTTGTAACAATTTATTTCAAATTCGTCTGATGCAGACGCGTCAGAAAGTGTCTATAGGTAGGAAAGGGTTAACCTCTTGTTTCAATTTCATGCAATGTCTTCATTTATAAGTTTGATATTAAAATCTGTGATATTGTTTCACTTTCACTTGCTGTTATAATTGAATGATTATTAAATATAGATATAACTCTTGACACTTCAATTTCCAGGCTAATGGTGGGAAATGTTATTTAAGATATGATGATACAAATCCAGAGAAGGAGGAAGAAAAATTCTTTGTTGCCATCAAAGAAATGGTGGAATGGTTAGGTATGACATAATATTTTCTTTGTAATCCACCCGTTTGTTTACTCAGGGATCATGAATAATTAAATTTAATTGCACGCTAAATGACCTTAGCTGTCGATGCGCCATAAAACAATATACATTCATTGTAATCCACCCAGATATTTTTGCTTCAGATTCATAAAATTTTGTAATTATACCCCCTTCGAAGAAGAGGGGGTATATAGGAGTCACTGTGTTGGGCTGTCTGTCGGTCAGAAGCCATATTTTGTCAGGCCTATTTCTTACAAACCACTGGGTTGAATTCAATAAAATTGTACATGAAGCTTCTATACCAAGATGAGATGTGCAAATTCTAAAGGGGTCACAATTGCATGTTATTTTACAGAATTATGGACCTTTTACTAATTAAGTTATGGTGTAGGTCAAGGTGCTGTTTAGGGGGTATTTATCATCTTCATTGATAGTTCTAGTTAAAGAGTTGGCAGCAGTTGGGCATATACTTGTCATGCCATCACATTCCTAGTCTACATGAATCAGGATAAACTATGAAGATGAGCTCTTTTAAAACTTTAGGAATCCGCTGTGGTCGAGTGGTTAGCGTCGGGGATTTCGAAACCGGGTGTCCCGGGTTCGATCCCCAGTCGCGGCACTACAGTCATGGTAGAGTGCCCTTGGGCAAGGCACATTTTCTAGCCTAGTACACAGGTGCCCACTTTACCCACTTTACATATAATATATATATATATTATATGTAAAGTGTATTATTATGCGCCGGGCACCTGTGGCCTAGTACTGGTTTGTTTACCCAGGGATCATGAATAATTAAATTTAATTGCGCGCTAAATGACCTTAGCTGTCGATGCGCCATAAAACAATATACATTCATTCATTCATTCTTTTAAATCTTTCTCACATACAGACACTTACTGTCTTTCTGATGCCTCTGCAGCAGTTGCTAAAATGAAAACATTGTGTAAAAATAATGAGTAATTTCTCCTTTTGCCACAACGTTTTCAACCGTATTAATTAATTATACATTCAATTCGGAAGATTTTCCTTATTTATCTTGGATAGTTTAAAAATTGTCTGCTGCTGATTTATTGTATGTTTGAAAGGGTTTAAATAAAAAAAGGCATCTGGCAGAATTGTTATTTTTTCTTCTGTCCAACACCACAATTAAGACAACAACTTTCCTTGAATATGTATATACGAAATACTTTGGTATTTTTTAACTCTTTTCCAAATTGAAAGCATTTTAAGAATTTAATTGAAAACAAAGGAAATCACTTTCTTGAGACTGGGAAGAAATGATTGTAGGATTTATAAGGAAAAATTGTTAATTGATTCAATTGTTTATTATGAACATTTCTCCTGCGTTAAGCGGCCAAAGCATGGACTATCAATTCAGGGTTGTGAGTTGGAAGTCTGGCTCTGTCATACATTCTCCCTGATGATTGGCAAAAGTCATTATGACTTGCGTCATTTGTCTTTCACCTGTGGAGAATGTTGGGTAGATTACAGGTAAAAGAAAACCAGAAAACACATGTTTAGTAAACTGATTACGTTATATTTGTCCTTTTGCCCATCACACATTAACCCTTTCTTATATTCAACAAATATACAGCAGAAGACTGAACATATCTAGGCAAAAAAAGGGAACATCTATAAGTCAAATTATAATGGTTGAAAACATAATGACAAAAGCAAAAATGGCTCATTATGAGTAATTTTACCTTTTTACACAATGTTTACAAAAAACGTCTGCTGCGGATGCATTAAATTGTGTCTTAGTAAGAAAGGGTTAATTTAACTTACAGGCCAAACGGTATATTCTTTCAAACACTTTGTTTTTCCAATTAATAGGATATAAACCATGGAAAGTAACCCATGCATCAGATAACTTTGACCAGTTATATGAGCTTGCTGTTAAACTCATCAAGAGAGGCCATGCCTACATTTGTCACATGAGGTCGGACGAAATCAAAGGATTTAATCCACCAGATTCACCATGGAGGAACAGGCCTGTTGATGAATCCCTACAGTTATTTGAGGTGATTATTTCTCTATCAATGGAAAACATCATTTAAAACTGTATTGTATGAGTGCTTATCATGGGAGAGATTTTATATTGGGTAAATTGATCGATAGTGCCAAATATAAACCATTGTTAATCATTTTATAAATCACCTTTAAAGAGGCCAATTTTTAGTACTGCAGATTCAAAGCTCTCTACAGTACTATGGTTTTTTGAAAACAACAAAGAAGAAATAATTATGATATTTTTAGAATTAAGAGCATTTTTGTGTCACCCTGCGTATCATGGTAGGCACTTAGGGATTACTTTTTTTTTTGTCTGGCATCTGTCTGTCTGTCTGTCAAACTTTTTCATCACACTTTCAATGAGCAGGTGCAGGTGACACACATGCTCCGCGGAGCACTCCATTCTAGTTTTTAGTTCTCCACTGGTTTCAACTTAGTCTGTCTAAATATTTTGAGTTAGATTCATGAAACGTAGAGGGCAGATGTTCATGTAATAAACACTGATTGTTTTCAAAAGCAAAAAAAAACACATTGGGATTCTGCATCCTTTATGGTATAGCCTGCAATACTTCATTTACTGCCTTGGTAGGGCGATACATAAGGATCACTACTCAGCGATCTTGTCAGTTACAGAGGACTAGATAAGTGGAGTAAATTGGTCTTTTCCCCTCAATATCTCTCTTATTAGTTAACCAAACACTATGTTGTGGGTACTCAAAAGAATCGTCTCACTCAGATGATTCTTTTAATTACCCACAACATAGGGTTTGAGTGTCAAATAAGGATTTTAGAAAATGAAAAATAACCCTTATTTAGAGCTCTGAGATGTTCCATATTTTAATCAGGATGTTTTCAAAGTCGTCTTTTGCAGATTTGCTTGGCAGGGTTAATAGATTTGACAGCGGGTTGGTCAAAAAATCTGTTTCAATCTTTACTTCAGGACATGAAGAATGGTAAAATCCAAGAAGGGGATGCCACCCTTAGAATGAAAACTGTGCTGGAGGAAGGAAAGAAAGATCCAGTTGCTTACAGAATAAAATTTGCACCACATCATCGTACAGGAGACAAATGGTGAATTTTTCTGTCACATCATAGGCCCCTGTAACTGTATAAGCTCTAGATATAGCGTGTATTTCATATTCTAAAATCTTTAATTGAATAATAAACCCTATATTGTGGGTACTCAAAAGAATCTCGCTGAGACGATTCTTTTGAGCTGGGACTACTAATACGGGGAAGAGAAATGAAAGCAATAAGCGCCAATTGCTTGTTGTTTTTACAAAACTGTTTGTGTACGTAAACCTCGATAAGCGGGTAGATAAACCTTGTACAGGTTATACGGAATATCGATCTATAAGAACGACAAGCATATTATATAGCGCTATATAGCTTATCGCACTCATTTCTCTTCCCCGTATTAGTAGACCCAGTTTTGAGCACACACAAAATAAGGTTTGGTTTGGAAAATGGTAAACGCATATCTTGTTACCTTCACAATATATTAGGGTTTGTATTCTATTACTAAATCAATTCCTATGTTGTGGGACAATTCTTTTGAGGCCCCACAACAAAGAGTTTAAAGAAAAACCCTTTCCCACATTCATCAAATCTGCAGCTGATGAATTTAATTACCTCTAAGCCATAATATTGAACTTACAACTTTTGGATAGAGTTGAAAACATTGTGGCAACATGAGAAATTGCTCATCAATGTTTTTAAGAGTCATATGTTGCAGATTTGCATCTACATGTGGAAAGTCGGGTAAGCCCTTTCCCACAAACAATAAATCTGAAGCAGAAGACTTCGAAAACATTTTGCTAAAGGAGAAGTTGCTTGATTTGAGGAATTTCTTCTCTTGTCACAAGTGTTTTCAAAAGTCATCTGCAGCAGAGGTGTCAAAAAGCGTTTATATGTGGGAAAGGGTTAGATGCTGTTTTTTCTCCATGCGTGAATTCTTTCTATTCCAGGTGTATATATCCTACCTACGATTACACCCACTGTTTGTGTGACTCAATAGAAAATATTTCTCACTCGCTATGTACAAAGGAGTTCCAGTCAAGGTAAGACCATCTTTGCAACAAGGTTGTTATATCTATTACATTCCCACTATGATTACCTTTACAAATGTAATGTTAGAAGTACCCTTGACTGGTTTTAAACTTCATTATATGGTATCCATGGTTAATCTTCTTTATTAATCTATATAAATTTATCCCTTGTCGGTTCATACCAAATACTTTAAAAATGGAAGTAATGGCCGCCCCTCCTTGGTGCTCAGGGTTGCGGGTTAGCATTGAGACTGACTGACTGGTGTCAGGATAAATGGATCAGGCGGTAGAACTTGTAATTTGCCCAGCAAATGCCGAGATTTAATTGAAAAATTGTCAAAAGCGGCTTCAAGCACCAAACAATCATTCAATCTATGTAAAAGTGCTTTTAGCATTAAGTTTCCAGTTTGACTGATTTAACCCTTTCCCTCATACGACAATTCTGCAGCAGACGACTTTGAACATATTTTGTCAAAAAATAGAGAATCTCTATAATTGTATGGATAACCTATGATTAAAGGTGGAAAACATTGTGGCAAAAGGAGAAATTGCTCGTGCTGAGCAATTTCTTCTTTTGTCACTATGTTTTCAAAAAGCCGTCTGCTGCAGAGGCGTCAGGTGTATTTTTAGTAATATCATTGTGACTAGTTCATATAACCATGTGTTTAAGGGCTCTCTTGAACCAGCACTCCACTCAACATCCAGGCAATGGCTTTTTTCAACTTTAAATTTAAGGAAAAGTTTTCTAAGGATCACGTATTGTATATTATTTTTTTTCCTGTGGCAAATTTTTGTCATTATGGCGCAAATTAATTATTCACATATTTTTTTTTTGTCCAAAATCAGAACAAAAAAAAGAGATCAGTAATTATCTTTATGATCCATCTTCTTTCACATTGATGTTCTATTTTACAGGCGATCATCTTACTACTGGTTATGTAATGTTCTTGACCTTTATTGTCCAGTCCAGTGGGAATACGGAAGACTGAATCTCACCTACACAGTTGTGTCAAAGAGAAAAATTGGAAAACTTATTACAGAAGGTTGTGTCAGGTAATATACTTGATGATTTTTGATGAGGTCCTTAGCATTGTTTTAACCCTTTATAGACGCTTTTTGACGCCTCTGCAGCAGACGGCGTTTTGAAAACATAGTGACAAAAGAAGAAATTGCACAAAACGTGCAATTTCTCCTTTTCCACAATGTTTTCCACTTTTTGTCATAGGTTATCCATTCAATTATGGAGATTTTCAATTTTTTGACAAAATACGTTCAAAGTCGTCTGCTGCAGAATTGTTGTATGAGGGAAAGGGTTAAAATTCAATATTAACCTTTTTCGACTTGCAGATGCATTTTAACATGTAAAAACATTGTGGCAAACAAAGAAATTGCTACTAATTAACCATTACTCCCAATTGTCATAATGTTTTGAACTCATTACAATAATTACACTTTGATTTAATTTTCAAAGATGTCTCCTCCGTATATGTTTTTAGCTAGAAAGGGTTAATCAGCATATTTAACCCTTTCCCACAACCAGGAAATCTGCAGCAGACGACTTTGAAAACATCTTTTTACAAACATGGAAAATCTTTATAATGAAAAAATGATTCCTGAAATTTTTTGAAAACATTGCGGCAAAAGGAGAAATTGCTCATTTTGAGCAATTTCCCCTTTTGTTACAATGTTTTCAAAAGCGGTCTGTTGCAGAAGCGTTAGAAAGCATCTATATGTGGGAAAGGGTTTAATAAAACATGTGTCATTTAAGCTAAAATGCATGAGACACTACTTATTTCTTCATGATATACTTGTGAATATTCTTGTCTCATTGGAATGGAGGATGAGGAAGCCTATGAATATTCTTTTAGAAAAGCATGCAGCTCACAAGTACACTCTAAGTTTTCGCGTTCCCTGCCTTGTCAGGGTTATACTCACTGATCACTTATATGCTGTCTGTGTCTATCTGTCCTTCATGCCCTTGACTTAACCCATTATTAAAAGGCGTCGCACTTTATGTGTGTAAAAATTAAATGATTTTGCTAAACATAATGCGTTTCTCTTGTGGTTTCAAAGTCTTTTGCTTTAGATTTGTTGCATATGGAAAAATGTAAAAGTATTTGACATTGAAGCACACAATTAGAAGATGTCTTTAATTTTTCTTTCAGAAATTGGGATGACCCTAGGTTATTTACACTGACAGCTCTTAAGCGACGAGGTTTCCCTCCAGAAGCGATCAACTTGTTCTGTGCTAAAGTTGGAGTCACCATGGCACAAACTATGATTGACCCTACCATGCTGGAAGCTTGTGTAAGAGATGTGCTCAATGTAAAAGCTCCCAGGTATATAGAATAACTGTCTTTAACCCTTTCCCTCATATAGGCGCTTTCTGACGCCTCTGCAGCAGACAGCTTTTTGAAAACATAGTAAGGCTAAAAAAAAAATATGTGTGGTTCAGGTAACCCTACCTTCCCTATTTTTTGGGGCCGTCCCTAGAACTTTTTATCGATTTTTTTAACTAAAATAATTGAGTACGAAACTGAAACGCTTGGAAAGCGTTTATCGATCGTAATATAACAAACATGGCGGCGGCCACAGTGTTCGCCGTGACAGTAGAAAACGCGTCCATGGCCCTTCAAAACGAATTATGAAGGCAGTCATCAACTCATCTACCGTCGGGGAAGTTTTTGCAAGAATTATCGCATATATTAATGAGATGTCTTGAATGTGCATATAGCACACATTTGTAACCACTTACGTCTGTAACAACTTGCAACAGACAACTTGCTTCTGAAGAGGAAAAAAAATAGGTTATCCATTCAATTATAGAGATTTTCCATTATTTGATAAAATATGCTCAAAGTCGTCTGCTGCAGAATTGTCGTATGAGGGAAAGGGTTAATTGTTTCCAGACTCAGTCTTCATCTTTCAAGTTGGGTTGATGATACTTCACACATGTATTTAATGACCATAATGCAAGGAAGTTCCCGTTTGGGTTTCAAGTCGATAGGTCAAAGAAACATTTTACTTTTGTTGCTACAGAATTTTCAGCTTGTCTGTTTTTCCGATTAAAAAAAGTCTGGGTATTGTGATACCCTTGTGGTCATCATCTGCGTCAGCGTTGTCACAAAACTTTAAGCTTACCTCATAACTTTAAAATCGTTCAACATTTTCAAATGAAACTTGGTACTCATTTTCCTAGAAATGTCTAAACCAAGTCACTTAATACAGGCTTTAATAATTAGCCAGTAATTCGACTTAGAAACAGGCAGACGAGCGTTGGCCTTTGCTTGAGGTGCTCTTGTTTATCATCCAATAAGACAGTCCTATTTAATCAAGTTGTCTTCTGTTGTTTTCAGGGTGATGGCAGTGCTAGATCCAGTGAAAGTTACCATTACAAACTTTCCATCAGATCACTCAGGGGAAATAACTGTGCCAGATTTTCCTTCTGATGAATCAAAGGGATCCCATAAAATACCTTTTAGAAATGTGATATTTATAGAACGGTCAGATTTTAGAGAAGTAAGTTGTAATTGTTTTTAATGCAGTTGTAGATGCATTTTGATGTATATACAACAGACAACTGTTGAAAACATTGTGGCAAAAGGAGCCATTTCTTTTCAACAATATTTGATAATTAATTTCTCATTTATGGAAATTTTTCATGATTTTGCTATGTTTTTAAAGTCGTCTGCTGCAGATTTGTTATTTGTGGGAAAGGGTTAAGAGTTTTGCTTATTGGAATAAAATTAACTTCTAGGGGATAAGGGTTAGTTTATGTGACACTTGCTTGATGACATCTCCGTCGAAAAATGTGTTTTTCTTTTTTGCATTATAAGTATCTTTTAATATAAATTAGTTCATTTCTTATTGTATGACACAATTTAAAAAGAGTTGTATTAAAGAATGTAGTTGAGATAAGAAAATTTAGAAATTTTATATGCAATACATTTTCTTTTTTAAACAGACCTCGGACAAGAATTATAAACGTTTAGCCACTGATCAGCCTGTTGGGTTGCGGCATGCAGGTTACGTAATCACACTAGATAAACTGTCGAAGGTAATAAATCATAACAATTATCACTTTTATAAGAATTTGACAATCGCAAATATAATTTTCATACAGGGTTAAAAGCATTGTAGGAAAGGAGAAATTGAACATCATGAGCAATATCTTATTTTCCCAAATGTTTACAAAGTGCATTTGTGGCAAAAATTTCAAATGAGGAGTTTCTACTTTTGTAACAATGTTTTTGACTATTGTACTTTAATTTAGAAACTTTTCAAATTTTTCACCTGTATGATTTCAAAGCTGGTTGCTGCTGTTTGTAGCCTGTGGGAATGGGATGAAATCTTGCTGCTCCTGAGTGTAAATTAGAGTTAAGTAAAGGTTTTTGATCCTCAAATCAACAGATAGTCAGTAAAACTATAAATGAGAGGTGCTTTATGAAAAACCAACCAAATTCCTTTCCCATTTGCAGACACATTTTGATGCATCTGCATCAGAAGACTGTTGCCACAATGCTTTCAATTTTTTTCGATAATGATACTTTCATTTATAGACATTTTCCATAATTTGGTCTAGATGCTTTCTAAGTCGTTTGCAGCAGATTTGTCTCCTTTGGGAGAAGATTAAATTGATACTTTTATGAGTACATAGCATGATCTCCATCTCTACTGTTTGCCAACAAGTAAACCTTTTCCCACATGTAAAGTGGACTCTTGAAAACATGGTGGCAAAACAAGAAATTGCTCATCATGAGCAATTTCTCGTTTTGCCACCATGTTTTTAACTTTATTCATCAACTGTTCCTTCATTTATAGAGATTTTCCATATTTTTGACTGAATGTTTTCAAAGTCGCCTGATGCAGATTTGTTATATCTTGGAAATATATCTGGGAAAGGGTTAAGTAAGTTTCCAAGAAGCCTCTGGTATATTTCGTTTGCATGGATGTGCAAATATATCTTTTTCGACACTTTTCACCAATACACTAACGTTGGTTTTCCTAGATCAGAGCTCTAGATAAGAGGCTTTTTGCATGTTTTAAAATCTTTATTTGACCCTCTAACCCTATCTTGTGGGTACTCAGTGAGACGATTCTGTTGAGTACCCACAACATAGGATTTGCTTGGATTATAAGATATTGTGGGCAAAACAGATGTTTACCCCTCCTTATCTGGACCTCTGCTAGATAATACATGTAAATCTTATTCTGGTTTGTATACTACAGGACAATGCAGGAAACATTACAGAAATATTTGTCAAGTGTGCAAAGACTACAGACGCTGTCAAACCGAAGGGGTTCATACACTGGGTTAGTTCACCCCTTGTCTGTGAGGTCAGACTCTACGACAAATTGTAAGTGTTATTCTTAGAAACATCTATATCTTTTCCATATGCAGACAAATTTTGATGCATCTGCAGCAAATCACTTTTGTAAATATTGTGACAAAAGAAGAAATTGCTCTTCATGAGCATTTTCTCATTTTGTAAATATCATCAGTAAAATCCTTTCATTTAAAGAGAGTTGCCATGTTTTAATATCAATGTTTTCAAAGTCACCTATCTGCTGCAGATAGATTTGCTTTGTGCGGGAAAAGGTTGAAAGGGTTGTTTTGTGGCAAAATCCAATAATTTGCATCAGGCCTCCCGAAAACCAATAATTTGCCGGTCTGGACCAATTTTTAACTTGCATGACCGATTTCAATCATAAAACTTGTAAAATATATATATCCAGATATTTTCATATATTTTACTAAAACCTATGCTATATGTCGCTTTATAATCGAGAACTCTATAAAATCCTAGTTAGTACACATCGTCTTTGTTTCTGACACTTCTGAGAGAGTGATAGGTACCATGTGGTTTAGGTCTTTTTTTAAACTGTTTGCAGCTTGCTAATTACAAGTTGATCAGTCTAACAAATTGAAAATTGGTCCCACTCCAGACTAAACGGCTAATTGACATGTTACTTTTTCTTTCGGACCGTTTGTAATTTTCAAACTGTTACAAAGGATCAACTGTTTCAAACCACTGTTCTTCATTTAAGGTGCTTATTAATGGAAATGTTTTTGAATGCGATTATTTAGAATTTAATGTTTTATTGCTCAAGAGTTTCAACGTGAATATATAAGGCAGATGTTTTTATTTGTCTTTCGATAACTAGTTGAAATGGCTCAATGCAAGTTACTCTGTGGTTCAAAAAGTCAAATGACCGGCTTGGCAACCCAAATCATTTTGAAAAAGAGAACCTGTTTGGGGAACCTGTTCAACCGGTTCATTATGACTCAAATGGGTAAAAGTACTTGCCTAAAAATGGATTTCTCCAATTATGTCAGAAATATTTCAGTCATGGTATTTCCAAAACAACAAAAACATTTTTGTAGTGAAAGGTTTATTTTTCTGTAGACAAAACAATGTTTACCAAAACAAACAGGGCAGTAAATAAGAGAAATGGAGTATGGGTCGTTTTTTTTTTAGTACGAACGAGAAATGTTAAAATGCGTCGTCTGCAAATTTTGTAAATTATGATTTGTGAAGTACTTCTACATTGACATTATCGAGTGATGACACTGTTTGTTATTCAACCATCTATGCAAAGTAACCTGCAATAAACATGAAATTCATGTATATTTTTTTAAAAGCATTCCAATATTTTATTTTTCAAAGACAAAAAAGACAATTGGGGAAATTTCACCGGACCGTTTAAGATTTCAAAATTTCCAGAGCCCTGAAGTGCATATACATTTTGATGCATATGAAGGACATCTTTTGCCACATTGTTTTCAAATATAATCAATAAAATCCTTTCATTTAAAGAGATTTACTTTAGCCTCAATGTTTTCATCTATTTCCTGCAGGTAGATTTGCTTATTGCGGAAAAAGGTTGAAAGGATAATTTTTAGGCGAAATCCAATAAAATGTGTTGTGTTTTTAAATTTAAACATTTATAGTTAATTATTAATTTTTTGAGAAATTCCATCGCTTTCCAAAAACTCAACCAAGATTGACTGTTGTAGAGATTGTTTAAGGACTTTTCCCGGGAAAATTCATAGGAGTAGAAACGATATTGTATTAAATTGTAATTGTAATATTATTTATTTGTTCTAGATTTAAACACAAAAAGCCAGAGGATCCATCAGAAGTCCCAGGAGGTTTTCTAAATGACATAAATATAGTAAGTTGTCAAATGTAATTGTTAAATATTGCAGTTTCTTAATAACTTTAACCCTTTCTTACATTTTGACACAGCTGCATCGGACAGATTGTGAAAACATTGTTCCAAAAGAATAATTACACATCATACCTGTAAACTCAATTTGATATATTCTATTCAGTCAGCTAGAGACTGTTGCAGACGCATTTTGACGCGATAGCAGCAGACGACTTTTGAAAACATTGTGGCCAAAGGTGAAATTGCTCATGATGAGCAATTTCTCCTTTGGCCACAATGTTTTCGACTTTATTTAACAATTAAGATATCTTTTATGGTGATTTTTCAGGTTTTAGTCACTATGTTTTCAAAGTCGTCTGCTGCAGATTTGTTGTATGTGGGAAAGGGTTAAATAAGCTTTTCAGGTCAAAATCAGGTTTTTGTAAAGGAGTACTTTGTTGTAGAATATAGATGTGTTTAATGTTTTTATGCCCCCACGGAATCTCCGATTCGGGGGGCATATAGTTTTTGGCCTGTCTGTTGGTCTGTCTGTTGGTCTGTCTGTCTGTCTGTCTGCACAAAAAAAACTTTAACCTTGGCCATTACTTTTGAACCATAACAGGTACGGCTACCATATTTCACATGTGTATTCCTTGTGACATGACCTTTCTGTCAGTACCAACATTTTTGACCTTGCGACCTTGACCTTTGACCTAGAGGTTGCCATTCTCGAAAAAAACTTTAACCTTGGCCATTACTTTTGAACCATAACAGATACGGCTACCATATTTCACATGTGTATTCCTTGTGACATGACCTTTCTGTCAGTACCAACATTTTTGACCTTGCGACCTTGACCTTTGACCTAGATGTTGCCATACTAAAAAAAAACTTTAACCTTGGCCATTTCTTTTGAACCATAACAGGTACGTCTACCATATTTCACATGTGTATTCCACATGACCTTTCTGTCAGTACCAACATTTTTGACCTTGCGACCTTGACCTTTGACCTAGATGTTGCCATTCTCGAAAAAAACTTTAACCTTGGCCATTACTTTTGAACCATAATAGATACGGCTACCATATTTCACATGTGTATTCCTTGTGACATGACCTTTCTGTCAGTACCAACATTTTTCACCTTGCGACCTTGACCTTGACCTAGATGTTGCCATTCTCGAAAAAAACTTTAACCTTGGCCATTTCTTTTGAACCATAACAGGTATGGCTACCATATTTCACATGTGTATTCCTTGTGACATGACCTTTCTGTCAGTACCTTGTGACCTTGACCTTGACCTAGATGTTGCCATTCTCGAAAAAAACTTTAACCTTGGCCATTACTTTTGAACCATAACAGGTATGGCTACCATATTTCACATGTCAGTACCAACATTTTTGACCTTGCGACCTTGACCTTTGACCTAGATGTTGCCATTCTCGAAAAAAACTTTAACCTTGGCCATTACTTTTGAACCATAACAGATACGGCTACCATATTTCACATGTGTATTCCTTGTGACATGACCTTTCTGTCAGTACCAACATTTTTGACCTTGCGACCTTTACCTTTGACCTAGATGTTGCCATTCTCAATTTTTTTTTTAACCTTCCCCACTACTTTTGAACAATAACAGGTAATGCTACCATATTTCACATGTGTATACCTTGCGACCTTGACCTTTGACCTAGATGTTGCCATTGGGGGGCATCAGTGTTTCACAAACACATCTTGTTTTGTCATATAGTGCTGTTGTATTTGTGAAATGTGATTTACTTGAGATGTATGTAAGTTGAGTACAACCTTAAGAAAGACATGCCATACTAATTTATTTATTTTGTATAATCTAAATCTAAGTTTTGTATGCTTTTGCATAATGAATAAAAATGCTCATTATAAGAAGTACTTGTTAACAAGTTCCCATTTGCAGACTTCTTTTCTCTCATCTAACTCTGACAACAATGAGAAATTTGTATTTAAGTCACAATGTTTTCAACTCTATTTAAGTCACAAACTGTTCAACTCTATTTAAATCTGCTGCAGATTTGTGATATATAGTTAATTGATATATAAGGTTTATTGTGTGATCATAGACATAAGTAACATGGATAAAATGGCAAGTTGTGTATTTCAGAATTCACTACAAGTGATACCTAATGCCTATGTGGATGTGTCTGTGAAGAATGGAAAGCCTTTTACGACATATCAGTTTGAGAGAACAGGGTTCTTCTGTATAGACAAGGAAAGTACTGCTGAAAAAGTAAGTATCATTGTTTGGTATTGTAGTGTCTGGATGTGGTGGCAAGACATGGTTACTGGGTTAGCTCAGTTGGTTAGAGCACCAAGCTAGTGTTATGAGGGTTGTGGGTTCGAGCCTCACATTGGGCAGATATTTTTCCCCTCTCATCTTACTTGAATGGTGTCAGAAGTAAAATGGAATGCTGTTGGAAATTGCTTGGGTTGATGCATGTCTTCCAAATGTTAGGAGGGGGAGAGGAGAGGTGTCTGGATGTGGTGGCAAGACATGATTGCCGGGTTAGCTCAGTTGGTTAGAGCCCCAAGCTAGTGTTATGGGGGTCGTGGTTTGGTACCCCACATTGGGCGGTACCCTTTTTTACTCGTTTCCCTAATACAGCCAAATTCTGAACATGTTTTTTCTGAACTGTGTAGGTTCAGGTCAGCCTGTTCACATGCTCAGTCAGACTCACCAGAAACTACACAATTTGACAAGCTTCAAACAAGCTTATGTAATCAGTGTAAATCTTGATCTGACTGTGTCAACGCTCTGGTCCTACACTGGTCGCAAATTCAAACGTGTAATTTTCCCATAAACAGAATATATAAAAGAGAAATTGCAAGAAATGAGCAATTTATCCTTTTTATGTCATTTTGTCATTCATTAATTACGTCGTAATTAGTCTCCCGTCATTTTCTTAAGTAGGCATGCAGATAGTTCTATGATATGATGACATTTTAATATTTTGAAGACTTCAAGGTGTCTGCCCATTTTCTTTGCAATGCATGTGGATATTTCCATGACAGGGGTCGAATTTAGCCAGATTTTCTACTTGCATTTTTTCGCAAGTGCTATTTTTTGTTACTTGCTAAATGAAAAAACAACTTGCCTTTTTAGCTCGCCTATTCGAAGAAATAGGGGAGCTTATGTTATCACCCCGGCGTTGGCGTTGGCGTCCGCGTTGCCAGCTTGGTCAAACCTTTGCGTGCAAGGCCTTTTCTCAGACACTGTGTATGCTGTTGCTTTGAAACTTCACACACTTATTCAGGATCATTAGGGGACCTTGTATGTCAAGTCCCATAACTCTGGAATGGATTTTGACTGAATTGTGCCCCTTTTTGGACTTAGAATTTTGGTCAAACCTTTGCGTGCAAGGCCTTTTCTCAGACACTGTGTATGCTGTTGCTTTGAAACTTCACACACTTATTCAGGATCATTAGGGGACCTTGTATGTCAAGTCCCATAACTGTGGAATGGATTTTGACTGAATTGTGCCCCTTTTTGGACTTAGAAATTTGGTCAAACCTTTGCGTGCAAGGCCTTTTCTCAGACACTGTGTATGCTGTTGCTTTCAAACTTCACACACTTATTCAGGGTCATTAGGGGACCTTGTATGTCAAGTCCCATAACTCTGGAATGGATTTTGACTGAATTGTGCCCCTTTTTCGACTTAGAATTTTGGTCAAACCTTTGCGTGCAAGGCCTTTCCTCAGACACTGTGTATGCTGTTGCTTTGAAACTTCACACACTTATTCAGGATCATTAGGGGACCTTGTATGTCAAGTCCCATAACTCTGGAATGGATTTTGACTGAATTGTGCCCCTTTTTGGACTTAGAAATTTGGTCAAACCTTTGCGTGCAAGGCCTTTTCTCAGACACTGTGTATGCTGTTGCTTTCAAACTTCACACACTTATTAAGGGTCATTAGGGGACCTTGTATGTCAAGTCCCATAACTCTGGAATGGATTTTTTTCAAACATTTGGACTTTTTTCTTTTTCTTTTCTTGTATTTTTCAATTTTGCGTTTAGCTCAACGTTAAAGTTTCGATTTTTTTTTTTTCTCAATAAGTACTGGTTCTAGGGCTTTCATATTTTTTGGGGTAAAACATTTGTTTTTGCTGGATTTTGAAAATTGGGCATAGCTTCTTCATATTTTGTTGGATTAATTTCATTTTTTTTTTAATTTTCTTGTATTTTTGAACTTTGAGCATTATTTTTTTTTTTTTTTTTTTTTTCTTGAATTTTAGAACTTTGTGTTCAGCTCAATTTTTTTTTTTAAATTTCTTGTATTTTTTTTTTTTTTTTTTTTTATTATTTCTTGTTTAAAAATAATTGTGTTTAGCTCAATGTTAAGAGTTTTGTTTACTTTTTGTCTTTTACACTTGCCTTGATAGTCAAAGCAGGGGACACAGTGAGACATTTAATTACACGCAATTCTTGTCTTTCTTTTGTAAATTCAATTTCTACTGAATTATTCCACTTTTGGATTTTGGACTTTATACCCATGCTATAACTGTTCTGAAGTAGGCCCTGATAGACGATATCCCTGATAGGCGAGCTATATTGTCCTCCGACAACTCTTGTTGAGTACTTGTTAAAACTTTAATTTTAAGCAACACAATGTTAACTACAATAATGCAATACACTATTATGGTCAATGTAATGTAAACATGGTCCAAAACATGTCCGAAAAAACATGATTTTCTCATTAAACGAAGAAAAGATTCACAACCTAATTAATACTATTGAAAGGGTTAACAAATAATTCGACTTCAATCTCATTTACATCGGATACGTATTTAATGATTTTACATGGGGCGCCATAATATTTGATATGACTATCGGTTCTTTGTTTATGCAAATTAGACGATTTTGATTGGACAATCAGTTCAATGTCATTGTGTAATTTAAATGATTTGTTCCTCAGCTTTAAATGTATATATATACACACTCAGATGTCAAATATTACTGTTTATTGCGCTAGCGACACAGTAACTATTGCATGCGTACCCGTTAGCGTTTTGTTTTGAGATTTTGTTTTGTAAATAAGGGACTCGCGATTTTTAGCAAGTTGATTTTTTATCAGGTCGCTATCAGCAAAACTGACTCGCATTTAGCGAGTATGCGAGCTTAAATTCGAGCCCTGCATGATTTGTGGAAGGTAGTTGTATTTACGTTTTTCTGGATTATTCAAAGAAAAAGTTATTGCCATTGGGACTTTTATGGATTTATACATCTCAAGGATAACCATCTACACATAATTTATCATATGTAATTGGTGCAGATAAAAATCAACCTACATGTATGCACACACAGTCTGATCTGGATCTGCTATGTTAGTAAATAAGTAATGGTTA
This sequence comes from Serripes groenlandicus, assembly GCA_031761405.1. Lineage (NCBI taxonomy): Eukaryota > Metazoa > Mollusca > Bivalvia > Cardiida > Cardiidae > Serripes > Serripes groenlandicus. Next base: position 38,315,597 of record JASEVX010000007.1, read on the forward strand.
ATGGCCCTTACAGACCCTCGAGTATCTCTTGTTTATCCAGTAACTTTTGTCCGGCATCTGTCCGTCTGTCTGTCACATTTTTTCGTCACACTTTCAATGAGCAGGTGCAGGTGACACGTGCTCCGCGGAGCACTCCATTCTAGTTCAGTTATAACACGGTGGCCAGTTCAACTATTCATGTGTTTCTTGGCTTTCTCACACTAGTTCTCCACACACCATTCTTTCCAAGCAACTGGCTGCTTTTCCAATATAGACGGTTAGCCCATTGGTGGAAGACGAATAAGGCTTGTCACAGTGACTTTAATCAAACATCTGAAAGAATTATTGGCCGAGCTGGGGTTCGAACTTACAACCCCTGAATTGACAGCTCGCGTCACTACCGACTGAGCTACCGGGGCTCGGCTTTGAACAGACTCATCTACTCAGTTCAATTCTATTCTTTGCTGGCAACAGGTGGACTGTTAGTTGGATGGGTTTCAAACTTTTGTTTCTGATTAAAATCTTTCTGTAGATTTGACAGATTTTAACCAAATAATGTTGGAAAAGTACTTAAGGTAGAAAGGAAACTGGGGATTGATTTTGGGTTCTGAGGGGGTCAAGGTCATTGTTACTTAATATTTATCTCCAGTGGTATGATCTCCTATAAAGACCAAGTTTCATGGCTTTTCAGCATTTCTTGTTATTTCTCAAGTTGGACATCAACCACACTGTATTAATCTTTTCCCACTTAAAACAAATCTGAAGCAGAAGACTTCAAACCTATGCAAAATAAAAGTACAATTATTAGCTCGACTTTTGAAAAAACGAGAGCTATTGTCATGACCCTTGCGTCGGCGGCGTGGTCTTCCGCTTAAGGTTTTTTGTTCAGCTCAGCTTTTTTTCTGTTTTCTATCAGTCGAGCGTGTGTGCCGTATGCGGTGCTCATGTTTTTGTATAGAGTTGAAATTATTTTGTCAAAGGGAGAAATTGCTCACTAGAACATGGGTTGAAGACTGATCAGATTAAGTCTAGCACTGACATTCAAAGTAAAATTTCTTCTTTTTCCAACCTGAGACTCCAAACTGCCCTTGACATTGTTACAGAGTTTATTTGTACTTATATAACCCCTACTTCTTAATCCTTTCCCACATACAGTAAATCTGCAGCAGACGATTTGAAAATATTTACTAAAAAATATGGTATATGGGCAAGAATTCACTATTGCAACACAAAGTGTGACATTGAAACAAAAAAATAGATCACCTTTATTCATTTTATAAAATGCCTTACTACTAAGTTCTTCTAGCAAGACATCTAAAACCAAGAGACTTTTTTTAAAATATGTCTTCTTGTCTTCTTTAAATGTCATAGTTATTGAAATATGGAGTATGTAACATTGACACCAAGATTATTTCAATTGTTCATATCTCATATAATTGAAAGAAGCTCTAATTTGTGCTATGGTGTGAAATGATGTTGGAGTCTGTTCCAACATTTACCCTTTGAATGAGAAATACTGTCTTGTCGTTTAACAGGAAAAAATAGCAAAAAGATATGGTTGGTGTCAATGTTACACTTGTAAAGTTTGTGCAGACTTATGTTTGTTTCAAATAATATATCTTGCTTCTGTCCTAGCCTATTTCATGGCTGTTGGGGTCAGTGTGTTTTTTGTGAATGAATTTTATAAGTAAACATCCTAAAAAATAAAAATAAAGCTCCATTTGATGCATGTAACATTGACACGTTGATAGCCATAGATTAAAATGTCATTTATATCCATAAAACATATAAAATCTTCTTTAGTTTGTGGATTATATGTTAGAAGTTGGGACCAGGTCTTCTGATTCAGGTTGTATTTACTACTGTGTATGTTTGATTGCCAGATATTTGAAATATGTAACATTGACACTTTCGTGTCAACTGAAATAGTTACATACATTTAGAAATCTCATTTATTTCTGTTATATACAATATTATTTGTTATTTTTTTTACTTGTAGCAAAAGCATGTGATGCAATATATCAAATAACTTCAAACATCTCTAAATTATGAACTTATTAATATTATACTGTTATATGTATTGTTGCATGTAACATTGACAGAATTGTTGTCAATGTTACATACAAATTTGAAAAGCAATTTTATTTAGTTAGATTTGAAATTTAATATGTTGTTTTGTGGTTTGGAGATTAATTGTCAGGAGTGGAATTTTTCTAAATTAAATAGTTTAGCCTGTCAGCTGCTGTATAGAAGATATGGCTATGCTGGATGCATGTAACATGGACATGTTTGTGTCAAATTAAACAGTTACACACACATATCAAAGGTTGTTGTTTCTTATTAAGAGAAAACAAAAATTTATTTTTTTATTTATAAATGTTCTACCAAAAAGCATAGCCAGTGATTGGAGATACTTGTCTAAAGAGAAGCAAATAATTGAAGTTTTAAAAAAGTATGGTGTAGGTAACATCTTGTCAAGGTTACATGCACATTTTGACGTCAGTTTATTTTTTATCATACTTATATTATGAATTCATATTATTACAGATTTTTAAATCATCCAATAATTTGTAAATTTTATTAAATTAAAACAACTGAAAGCATTCCATTATTGAAGTATTTCATCAAAATTTGTAAGATTTATTTGACACCAAAATTTAAGACATTATGCTGGGCCTTCCTATCATAAGTCACTCAAAGATTTGAAGAAAATGTGTTTTTATTCATCAACTGGGTAAGGAAAGCATAATATAAGGCAAAAATTTAAGTCCTTTGGTGCTGCAATTTATGTTTGTTTGATAAATGTATGCATGTAACAATGTTTGACACCAAATGTTACATGCACATGTCAATTTTCATTCTTTTTTTGTAAAACAATTGTTGCAGACAAATACACTGGATTGATTTTTTAGGAAAATTTGATTATTAGATATAAGTTTTGAATCAACTACACACTAAAATGAGGCAAAATAAAGCTGTTATACACACACATTAAAGTGCATGTACAAAATGTCACACTTTTTGTCATACTAAAACCTTAAATATGATGTTTTAAGGCTTTATTTCTCGCAACCAATACTTTTTAAGTTCATTCTTTTTTTACAAAAGGATGTGTAAGGTATAAATGTGTAAATAAATGTCTTAATTTTTTTTCTAAATCTGTACTTAATTGAAACTACATACAGAATAGAGTGTTGACACCAAGAATTCCAATAGTGAATTCTTGCCCATATCTCTTTAATTGTAGGTATAATCACTGAAAAAAGTTGAAAACATTTTGCCAAAAGGAAAAATTGCTCGTTTTGAGCAATAAAACGAGCAATTTCACCTTTTGTCACAATGTTTTCAGAAGACGTCTGCTGCAGACATGTCAAAATGCATTTATAGGTGGCAAAGGGTTAACCTATTCCCACTTGCAGATTCATTTTGAAGCATATGAGTAATTTCTCCTTTTGCCACAATATTTTCGAACAGTTTCAATCATTATACATGTACTTTTATTAAGAGATTTTCCAAAATTTTGCTTAAGTGTTTTCAAAGTTGTCTGCTACAGATATGATTGCTTGAAATTTATCTGAGAACAGGAATATATTATCAGGAGAGATGAAAGTAAATTTTTGATATAAAAGTGTGCTGCCAAGAAGCCTCAAAAGTTTTTTGTTTCAGGGATATGGAACCTTGAAATTTGAAAAAAAATGCCAATATCTATTTAGATATTAGATATGTTTAAACCAAAATTTATGCCAAATACAATCAAATTGCTTACTTGAAAAGTTAGTTTAAATAATCAATTTTCATTGTCATAGTGTTGTTCCTTTAAATGCTGGATCTTTTAATTTGACGTATCCAGCTCTGCATTTGGAAGCATCCATGGCCATATTCTAGGGATAACAAGAGGACAATCTTGACTTAACCCTTTCCCACATACAGGAAATCTGCAGCAGATGACTTTGAAAACAGCTAGGCAAAAGTGTGGAAAATTGTATAGAGTTGAAAACATTGTGGTAAATGGAGAAATTGTTTTCAAAAGTCATCTGCTGCAGATGCGTCAAAACACGTCAGCAAGTTGGAAAAGGTTAAGCAGCCAACAGTATAAAGCCTGTCAGATCTTGACTGATGTTACAGGCTTCAGAAAATCGGTTTCATTAGTCAAATAGTCATCCCCTTTTCCACATATACGACAGATCTGCAGCAGACAACAGTTAGAACCTCTAAACAAATATAGAAAACATATACTAATGACAGTGTTGTAATGAGCAATTTCTCCTTTTGCCACAATTGTTTCAAAAGTCGTCTGCTGCAAAGTGTCAGAAGGCATCTGTATGAGGGAAAAAGGTTAAAATATCCTTGAAGTCTTTGAATTTCATTAAGTGAATAGTGTGGGAACTGGGATAGCAGCCTCAACTCCTTTCCTTTATTACATCTGTGGGGAAACACAATGGATAGGGATAGAAGTTTTAAAGATGCTAATTAAATTTAGATAGAAGATGATAGAAATAAGAAATGAAATGGTTGGTTCTTAAACCTTTTCTATGTAAAACAGTGCTTATCCACAACATACATATTTGAAAATGTGGTTGCACAATCTTAATAAATGAAAAGTTATTAATGAATAGAGTTGAAAACAATGTTACAAACAAAAAATAATCGGCCTATGCATTAAAAAGTAAATTGATCTTTTAAAATCAATATATATTTATTTTTACCATAAAAAACACTTAAGCTGTGGATAGTTGACAGAATTGTCACATTGAGATAACTCTTTTGAGTAGCCACAATATAAAGTTTAAGTATCAAATAAGGATTTTAGAACATGAAATATGCACTATATCTAGAGCCTGGTTTCCAGTGCATGGTAGTATAGAGATAACATATCAAGTCGTTTTTGGCCTGTCTGCCTGTCTGTCTGTCTGTCGAAAAAAACTTTAACCTTGACCACTACTTTTGAACCATAACAGGTACGGCTACCATATTTCACATGTGTATTCCTTGTGACATGACCTTTCTGTCAGTACCAAAATGTTTGACCTTGCGACCTTGACCTTTGACCTAGATGCCCCCATCTGTCGAAAAACTTTAACATTGACCACTACTTTTGAACCATAACAGGTACGGCTACCATATTTCACATGCATATTCCTTGTGACATGACCTTTCTGTCAGTACCAAAATGTTTGACCTTGCAACCTTGACCTTTGACCTAGATGCCCCCATCTGTCAAAAAAAACCTTTAACCTTGACCACTTCTTTTGAACCATAACAGGTACGGCTACCATATTTCACATGTGTATTCCTTGTGACATGACCTTTCTGTCAGTACCAAAATGTTTGACCTTTGACCTAGATGCCCCCATCTGTCAATTTTTTTTTTAACCTTGACCACTTCTTTTGAACCATAACAGGTACGGCTACCATATTTCACATGTGTATTCCTTGTGACATGACCTTTCTGTTAGTACCAAAATGTTTGACCTTGCGACCTTGACCTTTGACCTAGATGTTGCCATTCGGGGGCATCAGTGTTTCACAAACACATCTTGTTTTAGCTTGTCTCTTAAAGTTGGGCTATCGTGATATTTGTGGCATCATTGTCGTCGCAAAACTTTAACTTAACCCAGAAACATTTACATATATTCAAAGGAAACTTGGTACACATGTTCCTAGAAACAATATGCATGTCTATACCAAGTCACATAACTCTCGCTGTAATAATTATTCAGCTGTGCCCCATTTAGCCTTGGCGTTCGCAATGCAGCCCTCTTGTTTAAAAAAATAACGTAATACACTTAAATTGGAATGGTTATTGCAACAAATAATGAGCAATTGCATATTGCTTACAAACTAATCAGAGCAAAATTTCTGATGAGTTAATAAGCTAGTGTTTTATCAGTTAACCTTTTCCTAAATCTGCAACAGATCATGGTAAAAAATATAGACTGGCTCCCTAAGTGAAAGTAGAATTCATAATTATAATTGAAAACATTGTGGCACACTGTTTCTCAAAAGTGATCTGCTTCAGATTCTACACAATGTGTTGGCATGCGGGAAAGGGTTAGTGTAAAAATCATTTTGATGGATGATTGTTAGATAAAAAGAAGGATATGGCACTTAGATCAGACTTCTAGGGTGGATAACTAAAATCTCCCGCTGTCAGCAGCCAATTAACTTCATAGGAGAATCATAAGTACCTTGTCAGGCCTGTGTATGTAGACTTTTATCCATGGGGGTTTCAATACTTATCCTGCTATACACCACATTAACCTTTTCCCACATACAGTGGTCAACTTTAAAAATGGGTATAAATGTGGAAATTGTCTATAAATATTAATAATATTTATTGAATAGAGATGAAAAAATTGTGGCAAAAGTCATTTGCTGAAGATGTGTCAAAATGCGTCTACATGTTGGAAAGAGTTAAACAACACTTACTTCTATATGGTTTTAAAGTCGTCTGCCGCAGATGGATGGGAAAGGATTTACCTGTGAAATATGAAGGATAATGATGTCAATTGCACATTCTTTTGCCATGATGATTTCAAAGGTTGTCTGCTGCAGATACCTCAGAAAGCATCTGCAGGTGGGATAGGGTTAATGGGTGAAGTAACTACCTAATATGATATGTCTATAGTTGTCTGCTTTGAAAACAATGTGACATCTGAAACTTTGGATACATAGTTGAAAACATTATGGGAAAAGCAAAATTTGCTTGCTTTGAGCAGTTTTTCCTCTTTTCTGTTTTGTTTATCTCTGTTTTATGCTGTTTGACCATAATCTCAGTTATAACACGGCGACAGATCACTTATTTATGATCACTGGATCAACAATATAGTACTAGGCTAGAAATGTGCCTCACCAAAGTGCACTCCATTGTGACCTTGATCCTTTTCCTGTTATGTTTCAAAAAATTGCTCGCTTCCGGTTAAACCTTTCCCACATCAAAGAAATCTGCAGCAGACGTCTTTGAAAACTTAATTGGCAAAAACATGAAACGTCCCCATAAATGAGAATTTAAAATTAGTATTAAAAAGTGTTGAAAACATTTTGGCAAAAGGAGAAATTTCTACTTTTGCCAAAAGGTTTTCCAAAGTTGTCTACTGCAGATGCGTCAGAAAGCATCTGTATGTGGGAAAGGATTAATTTTGTTGTAGAACCATCCAAACCTTTGTCTAACATGAGTTTAGGTTTATATCCATGAGCATTTCTAAGGACTTGAAAACCATTTCCACATGCTATTCTTACCCTTGCCCACATGAATCAAACGTCTTAGAAAATATCAAGGCAATAATATCGAAAATCCCTTAAAATGAAAAATAAAATGATAGAAAAGAGTTGGAAACATTGTAACGAAAGGAGAAAATGTTAATTATGAGCAATTTTTTCTGCCATGTTGAGTGTGGGAAAGGGTAAAATTCTACTTTATCATTATAGGTCATGCCTTGGGTCTTGTTAGGTTTATTACAGTAAATTGTTTTAATTGGAAGCTAAGTGAAAATGCTTGTAGGGAATTCAAAACAGCCTCGATATTCAAACAGTAAAATGTATGATAAAAAGTGGAAGATAAATTAAATGCTAAGATAATGTTCTGCTGTATCATCAATCTCATGCCATTCCCGGATTATAACTTTTCCTGCATGCAGACACATTTGAGCCGTCCCATGAGAAAACCAACATTATGGCCTCTTGTGTAATTTATCGACCCAGATATATATTAGCCTGTGCAGTCCGCGCAGACTGATCTGGGCCAACACATTCCGTCTTAGGGGGATAGAGTAATGATTCCTGAAACAGAAAAGCGACAGAAGGCGAAAAGTGTCTATTCGGGTAAGCCTGCGCAACATGCTTAGGCTGATCCGGGTCGATACTTTACGCAGTCCAGAATGTTGGTTCCTCGCAGGACGGCTCATTTTTACTCATCTACAGCAAATGTTTTCCCACATCCCACATGGGACAAATCTGCAGCAGATTACTTTTAAAAATCTTGGCAGAAATATGGAAAAAATCTTTTTACAAGAAAATATAACATCGAGTTGAAAACATTGTAGCAAAAGGAGACATTGCTCATTGTTTCAAATGTCGTCTGCAACAGACGAGTGGAAATTTTCCTGCAGGAGAGAAAGGGTTAAAACATTTTCCTTATACCAATTATGAGTATGTAGAGCTTTTAAACAGATCTGAACTTTTGTTGAAAAAGGAGAAATTGCCAATCCTTTTTCCCCACATTTTTAGCTCGCCTATTCGAAGAAATGGCGTTTGGCGTACACATTGCCAACTTGGTCAAACCTTTGCGTGCAAGGTCTTTTCTCAGACACTGTATATGCTGTTGCTTTGAAACTTCACACTTATTCAGGGTCATTAGGTGACCTTGTATGTCAAGTCCCATAACTCTGGAGTGGATTTTTACTGAATTGTGCCCCTTTTTGGACTTAGAATTTTGGTCAAACCTTTGCATGCAAAGCCTTTTCTCTGAGACTGTGTGTGCTGTTGCAATGAAACTTCACACACTTATTCAGGGTCATTAGATGACCTTTTATGTCAAGTCCCTTAACTCTGGAATGGATTTTGACTGAATTGTGCCCCTTTTTTAGATCACCTAGAGCCGAAGGCTCAAGGTGAGCTATTCTGATCACTTTTTGTCCGTCGTCCGTCGTCCGTCGTCCGTCCGTCCGTCCGTCCGGCGTTAACTTTTAGCTTTAAACATCATCTCCTCCTGAACCGCAAGAACAATTTCCACCAAACATCACAGGAATGTTCCTTTGGTGGTCCTCTTTCAAAATTGTTCAAAGATTTAAATTCCATTGAGAACTTTGGTTGCTGCGGCATCAGAAAGGGGACAAAATGTCCAAACTTTAAAAATCTTCTCCTCCGAATCTGCCTGTCAGATTCAAATATAATTTGGTAGAAATGTTCCTTGGGTGATCCTCCATAAAAATTGTTCAAGCCATACTGATTGGTCGAAAAACATGGCAGTCAGGCGGCATCAGAAAAGGGGCAAAATGACAAAATTTGAAAATTCCATTTTTATGAAAGTGTTTGTCTGATTTTAAGAAAATATAATACGAATCTTACTTTAATGATCCTCTATTTAATTTGTTAAAGCCGTTTTGATTGGTTACACAGTCATAGCAACCAGGCGTCATCACAAAAGGGGTAAATTGAACTTTTAGCTACAAATGACAACCAACTTCTACCATTCCAATAGACCAATTTCCACAAAACATCACAGGAATGTTCCTTTGGTGGTCTTCTTTCAAATTTGTTCAAAGATTTAAATTCCATTGAGAACTTTGGTTGCTGCGGCATCAGAAAGGGGACAAAATGTCCAAACTTTAAAAATCTTCTCCTCCGAATCTGCCTGTCAGATTCAAATATAATTTGGTAGAAATGTTTCTTGGGTGACCCTCTATTAAAATTGTTCAAGCCATACTGATTGGTCAAAAAACATGGCAGTCAGGCGGCATCAGAAAAGGGGCAAAATGACAAAATTTGAAAATTACATTTTTATGAAAGTGTTTGTCTGATTTTAAGAAAATATAATACGAATCTTACTGTAATGATCCTCTATTTAATTTGTTTAAGCCGTTTTGATTGGTTACACAACATATCAACCAGGCGTCATCACGAAAGGGGTAAATTGAACTTTTAGCTACAAATGACAACCAACTCCTACCATTCCAATAGAACAATTTCCACAAAACATCACAGGAATGTTCCTTTGGTGGTCCTCTTTCAAAATTGTTCAAAGATTTAAATTCTATTGAGAACTTTGGTTGCTGCGGCATCAGAAAGTGAGAAAAATACCCACATTTTAAAATCCGTTTCTTGAGAAGTGTCCACTCCTTGCAGTTTCATTTGCAATCCTTGATAAAATTTTCCCAGATATTTGCAGTTAAATATTTGCTACTAATTTACTATCAATTAGGTGATCGATTTAGGGCCATCTTGGCCCTCTTGTTTACTTAGAATTTTGGTTAAACCTTTGCATGCAAGGCATTTTCTCAGACACTGTGTATGCTGTTGCTTTGAAACTTCACACACTTATTCAGGGTCATTAGATGACCTTGTATGTCAAGTCATATAACTCTGGAATGGATTTTTACTGAATTGTGCCCCTTTTGGAATTAGAATTTTGGTCAAACCTTTGCGTGCAAGGCCTTTTCTCAGACACTGTGTATGCTGTTGCTTTGAAACTTCACACACTTATTCAGGGTCATTAGATGACCAAGGGTATGTCAAGTCCCGTAACTCTGAAATGGATTTTTACTGAATTGTGACCCTTTTTGGACTTAGAATTTTGGTCAAACCTTTGCATGCAAGGCCTTTTCTCAGACACTGTGTATGCTGTTGCTTTGAAACTTCACACACTTATTCAGGGTCATTAGATGACCATGTAAGTCAAGTCCCATAACTGACTGGAATTGATTTTGACTGAATTATGCGCCTTTTTGGTCAAACCTTTGTGTGCAAGACTGGGAATTTTGGGTTATAGTTCATTCAAGGCCTTTTCTCAGAAACTATATAATTTATGCTGTTGCTATTAAATAGTTTTCTTTCTTTTGTAAATTCAATTTCAACTGAGTTATTCCATTTTTGGATTTTGGACTTTTACCAATGCTATAACTGTTCTGAAGTAGGCCCTGATAGGCGAGCTATATTGTCCTCCGACAACTCTTGTTTTAACAGCTGTCAATTGTAATAGCCTCCAGATGTGGGCTGCATCATTTTGGGAAAGAGAAAAGCAACTTGAAACACATCTCAAGCTGTCTACTTTCAGAAACATGGTTGAAAAAGGAAAAATTGAAACAATACTGAATTTGCAAAAAATATCTATATTTTGAATTTGCTTTTGCATTTTTCCAAATAAATATTTGACCTTCATTGTACACATGCAATAAAAATAAAGATTGTATTTACGGGTGAACATTAAATTTGTTGAACAAAAATAGCTCAAATGAGCAATTTCTCTGTTTGCACATGTTTTTCAAAACAAAAGTCACCTGCTGTTAAATTGTCAACTTGTATCATAAAGTGTAGATAAATGGCATTTTTTTAATGGGGAAAAGCTCATTTCATTTCATTTGAAATGAAGACTCTTTAACTCTCTCCCACATACAGATACTTTTTGATGCCTCCACAGCAGAAGATTTTTTGAAAAAATTGTGGCAAATTGAGACATTACTTATCATGAGCAATGTCTCAATTTGCCACAATGTTTTCAACTCTATTCAATAATCTTAACTTTTATTTAAAGAGATTTTCCATATGTGTTTGTATATGTGTTCAAAATCATCTGCTGCAGATTTTTTTCATGTGGAAAAGTGTTCACATCTTTTGAAAATGATAATTCTTTCAAAACGTAAATATAATCTTCTTGAAAATAGCAGAAGACTTTGTGCTAATCCGCAAACCGCTGAGATTCATTAATCCTTTCCCTCATACAACAATTCTGCAGCAGACGACTTTGAACATATTTTGTTAAAAGATGGATAATCTCTATAATTGAATGGATAACCTATGACTAAAAGTGGAAAACATTGTGGCAAAAGGAGAAATTGCTTGTTTTGAGCAATTTCTTCTTTTGTCACTATGTTTTCAAAAAGCTGTCTGCTGCAGAGGAGTCAGAGAGTGTCTTTATGAAGGAAAGGGTTAACTGATATAACCAGTGCTCTGGATAAACGGAGGATTGAGTCCTTAAATACTTATTTGCCATGCAAACCCTCTGTTTTGTGTACTCAAAAGAATCATCTCTCTGAGTGGAATCTTTTGAGGACCCACACTATAGGGTTTAATTGAGTAATAAGGGAGATATTTTAGAAGTTATCTCTTTCATATCTAGACCTCTGTATAACCACCCTTCAAAGCCCATGGAAATATCCATGAGAAAAACTGGGAAATTTGAGCAAATATAATAAGTATTTTTAGCTCATCTGAGCACGATGAGCACAGAGTGCTCAATGTGAGCTATTATGAGCACACAGTGTCGCTTGTTCAAGCATAGTCATTATTTCATTTCTTCAAATGAAATCTCCTATTCATACTACTAAGCCAAATTCATTCAAACATTACAGGACTATTGCTCAAGTGATTCTCTTTTTTAAAGAAAGATAAAAAAAAAAAAAAATCTGCATGAACTCAAGTTCCCTTAGCAAACAAAAAGAGAACAAATGTGAAAACTTCCTCTCCTGAAACAGTCTTATTTTAAAATAATTTCACATGAATATCCTTAGATGACTTTCTACTAATACAATGTATTCAACTCTCTATTAATATTAAACAGCAACTTCTCCAGATGTTACATAAATTATTAACCTTCAAATGTTAATAGAGCATTTTGACTCTGAAACAGTTCCCACATATGACCAAACGACTTTGATAGATCTTTTGAACATCGCTTTAAATCAAAGTTTAATGACTGAATAAAGATATAATTATTGTGGCAAAAGGAGAAATTGCTCATCATGAGCAATTTCTCCTTTTGCCACAACATGTTTAAGTGTTGTCTGCTGCAGATGTGTCAGGATCTATCAGTAAGTGAGAAAGGGTTAACCCTTTCCCTCATACGACAATTTTGCAGCAGAAGACTTTGAACATATTTTGTCAAAATATGGAAAATCCCTATAATTGAATGGATGACTAAAAGTGGAAAACATTGTGGCAAAAGGAGAAATTGCTCGTTTTGAGCAATTTCTTCTTTTGTCACATTGTTTTCAAAAAGCTGTCTGCTGCAGAGGCGTCAGAAAGCGTTTATATGAGGGAAAGGGTAAAGACGCCATGGCCATGTCTGGTAAACAGTAACGAATTTCCGATACAAAAGTTGTAATTTCTGAAGCACAGTCAACCCCTTGTCATATATATCTGTCCCTGGTTAAATCCGGATAATTTCCTTGTCTGAATATATAGTGGACCAGTGCTAAAGACCACCTTTGGAATAGCAATCCCCTGTCTATAGCGACCATACTTTTAGTTTCCCAAATACTCCTGTTCTGCATAAATGACCCTGCAATTAAAGACCAGCTTGTTCACCTCCCATGGGTGGTCTTTAAACACAGGTTGGACTGTATATAGTAATGGGACATATCTTCCTGCAGGTAACATATGTGCTCCTGTGAACTCTCTTGTTGACCCTTTCCCACATACAACAAATCTACAGCAGACGACTTTGAAAACATGTTGGCAAAAAATATGGTAAAAATATGTCAATGAAAGTATAGATAGTGAATAAAGGAGCAGGAGCAATTTCTCCTTTTATCACAATATTTTCAAAAGTTGTCCCCTGCAGAGGCAACAGCAAGCGTCTATATATGGGAAAGGGTTAACTTATATAATTCTGGTGTAGAATTTGTCTTCAATTCAAAATCAACACCCTTTCTTGTGACAGCTCTGAATTTCTTCAGATTATATCAAAGTAGACTTCTAGAAGCATCATAATCAGATTACAGGTTAACAATTTTAACCTTTTTCCAAGGTCCAAACGCATTTTAGCATTTTAATGAATTTGCGGCAGGCTGCTTGTGAAAACATTGAAGCATAATATGAGAAATTGCTTGTAATGAACAATTTCTCCTTTTGCCACAATGCTTTCAAATCGTTTCTTTCATTTTAGGGAATTTCAATAGTTTCAATCGGGTTATTTTAAAGTATGCTGCAGATTTGTTGTGTGTGGGAAAGGGTTAATATTGTCAATTAATAAAGGTTAACCCTTTCCCTCATACGCTAATTCTGCAGCAGATGACTTTGAACATATTTTATCAAAAAATAGAAAATATATATACATGTACTTGAATGGATAACCTATGATTCAAAGTGGAAAACATTGTGGCAAAAGGAAAAATTGCTTGTTTTGAGCAATTTCTTCTTTTGTCACTAAGTTTTCAAAAAGTCGTCTGCTGCAGAGGCTTCAGAAAGCGTCTATATGAGGGAAAGGGTTAAGAACAAATAAGGAATGTAATTAACATGCAATAAAAGATTATGGGAGAATAAAGATTAAAAAGCTGTAGATTTATACTGACAGATAGGATAGTTCCTCATATTTTATCCTGGACCCTCCATCTGTTAGTTTTCTTCCTTAATGTAACCAGTACAGTCCAAGACATTGAGATTTACATTATCATTACTTTGCCATTAAGATAACCTGGAACAGTCCACTTCATCCTTTCCCACTTAATCCTTTCCGGCATATGACTATTCTGAAGCAGACGACTTTTAACATATTTTGTCAAATAATAGAAAATCTCTATATTTGAATGGATAACCTATGACTAAAAGTGGAATACATTGTGGCAAAAGTAGAAATTGCTTGTTTTGAGCAATTTCTTCTTTTGTCACTATGTTTTCAAAAAGCCGTCTGCTGCAGAGGCTTCAGAAAGCGTCTATATGAGGGAAAGGGTTAAAGATGCATTTTTTCACATCTGCAGCAGTTTACATATGAAAACATTGTGGCAAAAGGAGAAATCGCTTATCTTAAGCAAATTTACCTTTCTGCAACAATGTTTTGAACTTTTCTAAATTATTATATTTTTTATTCGCAGAGATTTTCCATACTTCTTTTGCCTAGATGTTTTTCTTGTCTTCTGCTGCAGATTTTCTGTATGTTGGAAAGGATTAACCTTGCTCCAATTTTACAATTGAGATTCATAACTAACAGTTGTAATACTCCATCTTTTAGCAGACTGTAGTTCCAACTACATGTACTTTGTATTAACCCCCCTTTCCCTCATACAACAAATTATCAGCAGGCTGAGTTTTGAAACATCTGGGCAAAAAAAAGTGATTATCTTTAAAAATGAATCTATACTCATTGAATATAGTGTGGAATATACATTGTGGCAAAAGGAGAAATTGCTCATCATGGGCAATTTGTCCAATTGCCACAATGTTTTCAAAAGTCGTCTGCTGCAGAGGCATCCTTCTGAAACTGGCATCATTTGGGAAAGGGATAAACTGTACATGTGTGTGGGCATCTATCATTTGTTTACATAAAACATTTTCTGACACTTGTAAGCTCATCCTACCACCATCAATTAGATGTGATCTAAGTGCACACTGCATGTCAACGGCTTCTTTAAAACATGCACTGGTTGATCATCTGGATCTGCCTCCAAAACTATAAAAGTTTTCTCTATGCTCAAAATTTGTGCTAAAGTATATGATTGGTCAGAAGCACATTCATTCTTAACCCTTTCCCTCAATTACAACAATTCTGCAGCTGATGACTTTAAACATATTTTGTCAAAAAATAGAAAATCTCTATAATTGAATGGATAACCTATGACTAAAAGTGGAAAACATTGTGGCAAAAGGAGAAATTGCTCGTTTTGAGCAATTTCTTCTTTTGTCACTATGTTTTCAAAAAGTCGTCTGCTGCAGAGACATCGGAAAGTGTCTATATGAGGGAAAGGGTTAAAATTTACCAATCAGAAGTCTTATTTGGAGAACAGGGTTCATTTCTTTGCATGGAAAACATTTTTCAGTTTTATAGTTTGGGGCCTTGAACTGATATCAAATGTCTTCACCCTTTCACACTTTCAGATGCATTTTGAAGCTTCTGCAACATATATCTTTTTGAAAACATTGTGGCAAAAGGAGAAATTGATCATCAATATGTCGAGGGCTTGGTGTGAAACGGAAGTAACTTAAATTGGTATTTTTTCACCTCGCAATAAAATCTTTATAAGCGTTAACTCATTTTACTTGGTAAATAATGGAAATTTAGGTGCCATTGCTCGTTCTGAGCAATGGCACCTAAATTTGCATTTTTTACAAAGTGGTCAAAACTGCCCCTAAACGAGGGTTTTCAAAATAGGTTTTTAGTTACAACGTTTCATGCCCTCTATGTGTTCTTTCATATATAGAGAGTTTCAAAATATTTGACTCGATCCCTGGTTTTCAAAGTTGTCTGATGCAGATTTGTTGTCTGTGGGAAAGCATTAAGAAGTGCAGGCTGTGCTGCTCAATTGAAATCTTAGAAAACATTTTGTGTCCTGAGCTGAAGAGTGAGGATTCAACTTTAATTTACCTTTCCTGGAAAAGACTTTAAAGAAAAGTATAAAAATAGCTTTCCCTCTTTGGTGCCCGGGGTTTTGGGGGTTAGCATTATGATCGACTGGCTGATGTCAGGATAAATGGACCAGTAGTACTGGAAGTCATACCAAAGAAACGCTGTGATATAACTGAAACTTTTTTGAAAGCGCTGTAAAACACCATGCGAGCATGTCAAAATCCCCTCACGCTGAACATGGCATAGTAGTCAAAATCCCCTCGACCAAAATGATAGGGTAGTCAAAATGTATACTATATTGTTTTTATTCATGTAGCATATGTTTCTTCTTGTACATATAAATTCCTTTATTCAATTCCCAATTGAAAACAAATTGAAAGTATTTGAAACCTAAACACACATTCTTTTTATACGCCCGTTTTGAAAAAACGGATCGTATTATAGTTTTACCTGTGGCGTGCGGGCGGGCGGGCGGCGTCCAGTATGTTGTCAGCTCAATAACTTTAGAAGCCTTTGTCCAATCATCACCAAATTTGGTCAGAATGTGTATTGGGCTAATATCTCGGACAAGTTCGATAACTAGCCATATCGCTTTAGTCAATCAAGAGTTATTGCCCTTTTATTATAGAAATTACCCTAATTTGGTCTTGTCAACTCAATAACTTAAGAAGCCTTTGTCCAATCATCACCAAATTTAGTCAGAATGTGTATTTGGATAATATCTCAGACAAGTTCGATAACTAGCCATATCGCTTAAGTCAATCAAGAGTTATCACCCTTTAGTTATAGAAATTACCCAAAATTGGTCTTGTCAGCTCAATAACTTTAGAAGCCTTTGCCCAATCATCACCAAATTTAGTCAGAATGTGTATTGGCATAATATCTCGGACAAGTTCGATAACTAGCCATATCGCTTAAGTCAATTGAGAGTTTTCGCCCTTTAATTATAGAAATTACCTAAAATTGGTCTTGTCAGCTCAATAACTTTAGAAGCCTTTATCCAATCATTACTAAATTTGGTCAGAATGTGTATTGGCATAATATCTCGGATAATTTTGATAACTAGCCATATCGCTTTAGTCAATTGAGAGTTATCCCTCTTTAATTATAGAAATTACCTAAAATTGGTCTTGTCAGCTCAATAACTTTGGGAGCTTTTGTCCAATCATCACCAAATTTAGTCAGAATGTGTATTGGCGTAATATCTTTGACAAGTTCGATAACTAGCCATATTGCTCCAGTCGATAGAGAGTTATTGCTCTTTAATTATAGAAATTACCTAAAATTGGTCTTGTCAGCTAAATAACTTGTAAAGCCTTTATCCGATCATCACCAAATTTAAAAATATGTTTATGGGCAGAATATCTTGGTTACGTTTGATAACTTACAACGTTATCTTAGTCACTACACAATTATGTCCCTCGAAATGGCCAAAACTGTACTAACAGTGTCCGCTCTCTAAGTTTGGCTGACGTACAACCAATTACCACTATACTTGGTCTCAAAAAAACAGGACAGGCGTATTTTGTGACATTTGGCGCTCTTGTTATTACTTATATTCTACTTCTCTAGATATAATAAAACCCCTTTAATTATAGAAATTACCTAAAATTGGTCTTGTCAGCTAAATAACTTTAGAAGACTTTGTCCAATCATCACCAAATTTCGCCAGAATGTGCATTGGCATAATATCTTGGACAAGTTTGATAACTAGCCATATCAATTTAGTGAATATTTATTAAAATGATTAAATTACTTACTGTGTTATGTATGTAAAACATTAAAATGAAGTAAATTACTTACTATGTTTTTTGTCTTTTTAGTGCAATGTTATTTTAGCCTTAGACACCTTGGATGTCTCCTAATGTCATACATTATGATTATCCTGCTAATCCCATCAAGGGGATTTTGACTACCCTATCATTTCGGTCGAGGGGATTTTGACTACCCTAACATTTTGATCGAGGGGATTTTGACTACCCTATCATTTTCAGGGTGAGGGGGATTTTGAGTGTCTCCCCACCATGCAAACACAATTCTGGAAATGTCAATTATAGAGGTGCCTGCTTTGAAAACAAATGAAGGGAAAACTCCTGGAAATTGGGATTGCATAATTAAGGCACAGAGTTGAAATTAGACTTTGAAAGGAGAAACGTCTCCTTTTGTTTTACTCCCAAATGGTTAAAACAAAAAAAAATCCAGTACAAAATTTTGCATAATTCACATTAACCTGCCTACATACAAAAAAAATCTACATCAGACAACTTTGAAATCATCTGTGCACCTTAATGGGGTAAATCTTTATAAATGTAAAATCATCAAATAGAGATGAAAACATTGTCTCAACATTTTGAACAATTTCTCCTTTGGCCACAATGTTCTAAAAGTTGTCTGCTGCAGATGACCGACTTTGAAATCATCAGGGCAAAAATGTGGGAACTCTTTATAAATGATAGTATATTCATTAATTAGAGTTGAAAGCATTGTGGCAATATTATGAGCATTTTTTCCTTTTTCCACAATGTTTTCAAAAGCTGTAAGTTGCATATGTGCCAAAATGTCTATATTGTCGAAACGGTTAATTATTAACTTTTGTCAGCATTTTAGCAGTTTAACCCTTTCCCACATATGCAACAGAGGATGTGACAAAAGGAGAAATTGTGATTAAACATTAATTTAATGAGATTTTCCCTGTTTTTACCTAGATGTTTTTACAGTTGTCTTAGGCATTTTAGCAGTTTAACCCTTTCCCACATTTTCCGTGTTTTTACCTAGATTTTTTTACATATTGTCTTAGGCATTTTAGCAGTTTAACCCCTTCCCACATATGCAACAGTGAATTTTTAGCTCACCAATGCAAGAAGTGCAAGGTGAGCTTTTGTGATCGCTCACCGTCCGTCGTCGTCGTGATCGTCGTCCGTCCATTCACATTTTCCTACAAACGACTTCTCCTCCTACACCAATTAACCAAATTCAAAATAATTTTACAGGAATGTTCCTTGGGTGGATCTCTCTCAAACTTGTTCAAAGAATTATATTCCATGAAGAACTTTGGCTGCCACGGCAACAAAAAAGGGGAAAATAACCAAAACTTAAAAAATCTTCTTGTCTGAAAGTAGAAGGCCCATGCCTTTGATATTTGGTATGTAGCATCATCTAGTGAACCTCTACCAAGATTGTTCAAATTATAGCCCTGGCGTCAAAAATGTCCCCTCAACGGGGGTCACTTGTTTAACATAGACTCATAGAGGGGAAAAAACTTTAAAAATCTTCTTATCTAAAAGTAGAGGCCCCAGGCCTTTGATATTTGGTATGTAGCATCATCTAGTGGACCTTTACCAAGACTGTTCAAATTATAGCCCTGGGGTCAAAATGACCCCTTCCCTGGGGTCTATTGTTTTACATAGATTCATATAGAGAAAAAACTTAAAAAATCTTCTTGTCTAAAAGTAGAAGGCCATGCCTTTGATATTTGGTATGTAAGCATCATCTAGTAGACTTCTACCAAGATTGTTCAAATTATAGCCCTGGGATCAAAAATGACCCCTCCCCGGGGGTCACTTGTTTAACATAGACTCATATAGGGGAAAAACTTTAAAAATCTTCTTGTCTAAAAGTAGAAGGCCGATGCCTTTGATATTTGGTATGTAGCATCATCTAGTGAACCTCTACCAAGATTGTTCAAACTATAGCCCTGGGGTCAAAAATGACCCCTCCCCGGGGGTCACTTGTTTTACATAGACTCATATAGGTGAAAAACTCTAAAAATCTTCTTGTCTAAAAGTAGAGGGCCCAGGCCTTTGATATTTGGTATGTAGCATCATCTAGTGGACCTTTACCAAGACTGTTCAAATTATAGCCCTGGGGTCAAAATGACCCCTCCCCTGGGGTCTATTGTTTTACATAGACTCATATAGAGAAAAAACTTAAAAAATCTTCTTGTCTAAAAGTAGAAGGCCCATGCCTTTGATATTTGGTATGTAAGCATCATCTAGAGGACCTCTACCTAGATTGTTCAAATTTTAGCCCTGGGGTCAAAATTTACCCCTCCCCAGGGGTCACTTGTTTTACATAGACTCATTTAAGGGGAAAACTTTAAAAAAGTAGAGGGGCCTGGCCTTTGATATTTGGTGTGTAGCATTATGTAGTGGACCTCTACCAACTATGTTCCAATTATAGCCATGGGATAAAAAATGACCCCTCCCCGGGGGCCACTTGTTTTACATAGATAGGGAAAAAACTTTAAAAATCTTCTTGTCTAAAAGATATTTGGTATTATGTAGCATCATCTAGTGGACCTCTACCAAGATTGTTCAAATTATAGTCACTTGTTTTTCATAGACTCATATAGGGGAAAGAACACTGAAAACTTTTTAAGTTTGATTAAATCAGGTGAGCGATATAGGACCATCATGGTCCTCTTGCTGCAAATTTGGTGACAAAAGGATTAATTGTTCCATCAAGTAATTTCACCTTATGCCACAATTCAGCAATTAAAGATTCATTTAAAGAGATTTCTCAGACATATGTGGAAAATGATTAATATATCATAACCTCT
This sequence comes from Serripes groenlandicus, assembly GCA_031761405.1. Taxonomy (NCBI): domain Eukaryota; kingdom Metazoa; phylum Mollusca; class Bivalvia; order Cardiida; family Cardiidae; genus Serripes; species Serripes groenlandicus. The sequence goes on from JASEVX010000007.1 coordinate 38,336,128, forward strand.
AAAGGCTTGTTAATTGTGTTATCATACATCTAGGGTGGGAGGAGTAACAAAATAACACTTGTAAATTAGCCCCATATTTATCTCATAAATTAATTAAGCAGGCCATTTTTTTATCATGTAAAAAAACAATGAATAAGATGACATTATTGCACCTCCCAGGATTAGACTATAAAACTAGGTGACATCCAGCTGGTCTTTTTCCTCCATGAATATACATTATTCATTTCCGACATACAACAAATCTGCATCAGACGTCTTAGAAAACATCTTGACAAAAGTATGGAAAATCTAGAGTATAAATGAGATTTTAATCAATAAATAAGTTAAAAACATTGTGGCAAAAGAGTAAATTTGCTCATGATGAGGAATTCCTCCTTGTGCCACAATGTTTTCCAAAGTCTTAAGCTGTAGGTGCATCAATATGCAAACAATTGTATATTGAAGGAATGCATAAATGATTTCTGATGTTTAAGCTTCTTTTGAAATTTTCCCAAAAAAGAGTTAATATTTTCCCACAAAATATCAATTGTTCCTTTCTGCACAAACATTCAACTATGATTTCAAAACAAACTTTAACCCTTATCCAATTGTAGATGCATTCTGATGCCAAATTGCAGCAGAAGACTTTTGAAAACCTTGTGGCAAAAGGAGAAATTGCTCATAATTCCATTTGCCACAATGTTTTAAACTTTATTTAAATATTAAACTCCCATTTATAGAGATTTTTCTGCTGAAAATTTGTTGTATGTGGAAAAGGGTTAAAGTAAGTCTGCTGAACATTTGTTGTATGTGGAAAATGGTTAAATTTTCCAAATATTTCACTTTTCCTCAAAGCAGACAACTCTATTATAACATCAGGTAAAACTCTATTATAACATCAGGTAAAAGGTACATGTACCATTATATAAGGTATTTTGAATGCTTTCTTAAAGTCACCTTCATTTTTTTAACCCTTTCCCACATACAACAAATCTGGAGCAGACGACTTTTAAAACATCTAGGTAAAAATATGGAAAATCTCTATATAAGACCGTTTAATTATTGAAAAGAGTTGAAATCATTGTGGCAAATGGAGAAATTGCTCATTATGAGCAATTTCGCCTTTTGTCACAATGATTTCAAAAGTCGTCAGAAAGTGTCTATATGTGGGAAAGGGTTAAAATCATTTATGCAAAACTTTGGAAAACCTATTTAATTGAAAGTGTTGTTATTCAATAGAGTTGAAAACATTGTGGTAAAAGTAGAAATTGATCATGATGAACAATTTATCCTTTTGCCACAATGTTTTCAAAAGTCATCTGCTGCAGAGGCGTCAGAAAGGGTCTGTATGTATGAAAGGGTTAAGAGAAAGATCTGTCACCATCAATGATCATTTAGAGTATGGAGGACAGCTAAATACAATGAAAGAAAAGACATTAGAAAACGACAAGATGAGTAATTTTTACAAGAAAGTGATAAAAATGGCAAAATGTTATAATGGATACGCCTTCTTGTATCTGTAACAAGTCACTTAACCCTTTTCAATGTATATGCTAACACATTTTGATAACACTGGCAAAAGGAGAAATTGTTTATCATGAGCAATTTCTCTATTTGCTACAATGTTTACAACTGTACTCACATAATATACTTTCAGTCATGGACAGTTTTCCAAATACTTTTCCAAATGTTTTCAAAGTCATCTACCGCAGATTATTTTGTGTGTATGGGAAAGGGTTAATAAAAATGGTCTGTGTCATTCAAAAAGAGTCCTGTTGGTATTTAATTATCTCCAATTTAATTTGATCTCTGATATTGGTGGTGTAGTGGTAGAGTGTCAACCTAGGGTGCAGGAGTTTGCAGTTCAATCCCTGGTCGAGTCATACTAAAGGCTTCAAAAAATGAAGTAATATATGGCTTTCCTTCTTTGGTGTTCATGATTGTGGGGTTAGCATTATGACTGACTTGTTGATGTCAGAATAAATTAATCAGTAGTATTGGTAAATTACCAAGGAAACCTCGGGATTTTTAGAATAAAGATTAAAATAATGTCAACTCCTCCTTTTGTCACAATATTTCATTGGCTGCAGTTGCATCAAAATGCATCTTCATTTGGCAAAAGGTTACCAGTCTTGATTTTCAAGTTTTAACCCTTTCACACATACAACAAATCTGCTGCAGACGACATTGAACACATCTTGCTAAACATATGAAATCTCTTTAAATGAAAAGACGATGAATGTTTTATGTTGAAAATATATCAGCAAAAGGAGGAATTACTCATTATGAGTAATTCTCCTTTAGCCATAGTATTTTCAAAAGTTGTCTGCTGCAGAGAGGTCAGAAAGCATCTACATGTGGGAAGGGGTTAATTAAACTATCTATTATAATGTTGGTGACACATGTTGAATTATTCCCTAACATGTCACGTTGTTTTTTCTGTACATTTCAGGTTATATTTAACAGAACAGTGACACTTAAAGAAGACCGTGACAAAAGTTAAAGACAGGAAGGGTTCAACCTGCCACATAACTGACATGTCACCACCGGAAAAACATGCACAGTGGTGTCAAAATTACTTATGTAATCCTTTCCCTCATATAGACGCTTTCTGACGCCTCTGCAGCAAATGATTTCCACGTTTAGGCATAGGTTATCCATCGAATTATAGAGATTTTCTATTTTTTGACAAAATATGTTCAAAGCCGTCTGCTGCAAAATTGTCGTATGAGGGAAAGGGTTAATCCTTTCCCACATACAACACATCTGCAGTAGATGTTTTTGAAAATATTTCTACTCTAAATATGGAAAATCTTTAGAAATGAAGGTATAATTACTAAAGAAAGTTGAAAACATTGTGATGTTTTGAGCAATTTCTTCTTTTGTCACAATGTTTTCAAGAGTCGTCTGCTGCAGATGGGTCAACATATGTCTTCGTATAGGTGGGAAAGGGTTAATACTGACCTTTAGTGTGTATACCAGTATTCTATGCTTTGACCCATTCTCACTTACAAAAAGATTCTGCAGCAGACGATTTGGAAAATATTTAGGTAAAAATATGGAGTATGAAGTATAATTATGGAACTGTGGTTTAACCCTTTCCCTCATATAGACGCTTTCTGACGCCTCTGCAGCAGACGGCTTTTTGAAAACATAGTGACAAAATAAGAAATTGCACAAAACGTGCAATTTCTCCTTTTGCCACAATGTTTTCCACTTTTAGTTGTAGGTTATCCATTCAATTATGGAGATTGTCTATGTTTTGACAAAATACGTTCAAAGTCGTCTGCTGCAGAATTGTCGTATGAGGGAAAGGGTTAAGGTTACTTGAGAAATTGCTAATAAGGAGCAATTTTTCCTTTTGTTGCAATCTTGCCGAAAATCATCTTATGCAGACACCTCAAAAAATTTGTCTGGAAGTGGTAAAGGATTTATTCTTTTGCATAAATTTATGAGATGGTTATAAATATTTTTCCACTATCTAAATGCAGACCAAGATTTTTGTACTTCTCAGTATCATCTAAAATATAACACTTTTCCTCAGAAGATGTGTCAATATCTCAACATGATGAAACATTGGGGGAAAAGCAATATTGAATCAGTGTTATAACTCATCCATCCTTTAACCCTCTCCCATGTACAGACACTTAGTCATGTGACACTTCTCAGCTGACAGCTTTTGAAAACAGTTTTTGCAAAGGTGAAATTACTCATAGTGATTATAACTTTGTATGTTTGATTTTCCATATGTTTGCCTAAATATTTTCAAGGTTGATAGCTTTTGAATAAGAGGTCGAGGTCACTGTGGAAAAACATCATTCATCTTTCAAGCTAGGATGGTGATACTTCACAAAAGTAATGATCATTGCCCATGGAAGTTACCTTTTTATTTAGGGGTCAATTAGTCAAAGGTCAAGGTCACAATAAAAAAATCTTTGAAAATTTATACTGAACTCTTTAAGGCATTCATCTTTCTAGGTATGATGTTTCTTTAGACATGTAATCATCAAGACCAAATGACGATCCCTAGTAAATTTGGTACCAACGGTTAAGGTCACATTTAACTTGTGTTGCTCTGGGGAGGTATTCGTCCCATTGGACAGTTCCATTAAAACATATATATGTATTCTTGATAACAGTATGAAGTGCTTTACAAATAGTAAAATAAAAGTAAATGACATTTTCCTATTGTGTTTGTCTGTCGAATATATCTTGACCCTTAACCTGCTGAAGCTATCAAAACATTTTTGTGTCTATCTTTGTTTTACCGTTTCCAACTACAACACATCTGCAGAAAACGGCTTTGAAAACATATACAAGTGTAGGCAAACGTATTGAAAATCTCTATACATGAAAGTATTCCAATTGAAAAGAATTGAAAACATTGAGGCAATGCATAAAAGGAATTTCTCAGTCTGAGGGGGATCTTGTTATGCCCCCATCCCCCAGAAAAGAATGAAGTCGCCGCTTCGTCCGTCTGTATGGCCTGTCCCGCTTTTGTCCGGGCTTTCTTGAATTTAACGAAACTTTATGGGAGGCTTCAATAACAAGGACATGTGCATATTATTGTCCGTCCCCGATGCAGATGTGTTGTATGTGGAAAAGGATTAACAGTGTTTGAATTTTGGACAATGTTTTCATCATGCAACGGTACATACTACAAAACACATTAATATTTAAAACAAATCCTGATGAAGACACATTGTGTCGAGGGAATTGCTTGTCTTAGAGCCTAGAACTAGTTAATCACCAAGGCAGGAATCATTGGTAAGTGTACTGTAGCAGTGATAATCTAAAATAATTGTTGAAAACGGGATAACGGGCATCAATTTAATGAAAATTATCATTAGCCTATTCTTTTCATTTCTTTGCCCCCTCCTGAAAAATATTTGTTTGCCGTTTTCAACATTATTATCCCCTCGGCTAACGAAGTTTGCGAGGGGATATAGTAACGGGGCTGTCCGTGCGTCCTTCCGTAACAACCTTGTGACCACTCTACACTGAACATCCTTTGACCGATCTCAACCAAACTTGGTATATGGCAAGGTCTAGAAGCCTATTTATTTTCAAGGTCATAGGTTAAAGATCAAGGTCAAAATTGAACTTTGACTATTTTCCCATAACAACCTTGTAACCACTCTACACTGGTTATCTCTTGGCAGATCATAACCAAACTTGCCATACAGTTAGTATATGGCGAGGTCTAGAAGCCTATCATTTTTCAAGGACATACGTTAAAGGTCAAGGTCAAAATTGGACTGACTATTTTCACATATCAACAACCTTGTAACCACTCTACACTGAACATCCTTCGACTGATCTTAACTTGGTATACAGTTAGTATATGGCAAGGTCTAGAAGCTATTTACTTTCAAGGTCAAAATTGGACTTTCACTATTCCATATCAAAACCTTGTGAACACTACACTGAACATCCATCAACCGATCTTAACCAAACTGTGTATACAGTTAGTATATAAGCCTATTTATTTTCAAGGTCATAGGTTAAAGGTTAAGGTCAAAATTGGACCGACTATTTTACCATATCAACAACCTTGTGACCACTACACTTATCATCTCTTGGCAGATCATAACCAAACTTGTCATACATTTAGGATATGGTAAGATCTAGAAGCCTATTGATTGTAAATGTCAACGGGCAAAGGCGGGGTCATTTGGTACATAACATTAATAACAATTTAATAAAGGCAAGGACAAATGACATTAGTTTTCTGGTAAATAACATTAATATCCAGGTCATTGGCCATATTTTTAAATTGAATACCTAGGGGATGCATCCGCTTTGCGGTGCCCTTGTTTCAGTTACATCACGGCGACAGTTCACTTATTCAATCATGATCCTTGGGTAAACAAACTAGTAAACGGCTAGGAAATGTGCCTTGAACAAGGGCACTCCATCATAACTTGCGCTGCGAATCGAACCAGAAGAGGGGTAGATCTCTTTGTACATGTCGCTAGACCAAAGTTTGTCCGATTGATTACTGGATACTGTTTGGACCTACAGTATTCAGTGAGGTTGGACATGAGCAGTAAATATTGATTTTGAGGTCATCCGTTCAAAGGTGAAGGTCACAGTGACCTTGAACGCAAAAGGAGTGGCACATAGTGCTTGACAAACATCTCTTGTTCTTTGATGTTTTACAAGATGACTGTAATAATTTATCAGGCAAGGACCCTTTAAAAGGCCCCCTTTCATCAATATTGTTTTTATCATTTGTATAGGTTTTGCCATTAAAGAGATTGTGTTCTCAGCCATTATGTAAATAAACAGTATTTTACAATTAACCCTTTAACAACAAATCTGCTGCGGACGACTTTGAAAACATCTAGACTAAAATATGGAATGTCTCGGGAAATGAGAAAGTTTTTAATAGAGTTTACAACATTGTGGCACAAAGAGAAATTGCTCATTTTGAGCAAATTTTCCTTTGCCACAATGTTTTCATAAGTCGTCTGCTTCAGAGGAGTCGGAAAGTGTCTGTATGTGGGGAACGTGAATTGCCCTTCACAATCGTCCGTCTTCTGGCTTTGTTTACCCTCGCACTCGGCTGTATAGCCATTTGCCCTTCACGAGCATGACCTAATAATATATCATCTTTCTAAAAGAAGGTTGCAATAGGACAATAACCTTAGATTTGATCCTTTCCGAGCTTAATTTAAAGCCCATCGCGCATACAACAAATCTGCAGCATACGACATTGAAAGTAAAGAAAATGCTTTTAAGTATGATTATTGATAGAATTGACATTATTGTGACAACTTTAGATGTTGCTCATGATGAGTTTCTTCTTTTGGCGAAATATTTTCATAGGTCGTCTGCTGTAAATGAATCTAAACGCGTTTGCATACGGAAAGGGGTTCATTAATTTAAAAATAAGCTATCTTCAGATTTTATGGAAATTTAAATCTCTTATCTTCTAATTGGAATTTTAATTGAATTCAAGTTGGCAACAAGAAATTAAGCTTCCGTTTCCGCTTTACCTTACTGATTTACGTGTTTTTAAAATAACATTAGATAGGCGAAATGAACCATGATTGAGCAATTTCTTTTTTTTAACCATTGTGTATGACCAAACCCCCATACAGCCAAGGAAACCAATTGCTCGCCATATATGTATGTCTGTCTGTCCAATACTCTTGTCCGCACTGTATCTCTGAGAAGCTTCATTACCAAAGGACATGCTTACAATATCACTCAAACCTTTCCCACGTTCAACACATCTGAAGCGGAAATCGAGGCAAAAGACATAGACACTTTGTATTCCATATCATATGAAAGCATTATGATCGTTAAGACTTGAAAACATTGTTGCAGAAGAAGAAATCGCTCATCATGTGTTCCATTTCATTGTAACAGACGACTTTCAATACTGCTCTGCACCAGACGATATTTGCAATCAAAAATAAATTTGATAAGGAAAATATTCGTTTCCTACAATAGTATTCACATTGACAAGCCTAGACGAACACCATATACATCTATCTACTAACTACAGAAGTCTCAAATGCAGATAATACTAAAACATATCGGTTAAATTGTTAAAATGTGGTTTATCATATGAACATTATTCTTGTGGCCAACACTTTACCTCCAATATTTGACCGCGGGAATGTTAGCGCGCCATATAAGTGACGCAATTAAAACTGTAGTGACGAATTACCGGACCCGAGTCCAATCGGCATGATTGTAATTGATGGGGATTGTTTCGGATACCATCGCACATGTATTAAAGGGACTACTTTTTTATCCGCACCACAATAAGTTCTGTTCTGTTCTTTAGCGAGAGGTTATAACAAGTGTTATCTATCTCCATTCTTGAGTCTTAATTTGTTTGCATAAAATTTACGAGATCCTTTTATCTTGGAACGAACCGCGTCAAACAAAAAATACTCCTATCGCAATGACAAGAAGAACAATAGGCGGCCTAGATCTACATGTGTACACTACATTATGAACCGTGTTCTTGAACAAAAACAAGCCACAGCGTAATCATTAACCCTTTCCCACATACAGCAAATATGCAGACGACTTTGAAAACCTATATACAAAAACGTAAAAAATCTCAATAAAGTTTAGTTTAATTAATAAAAAGAATTCAAAACATTGTGGCAAAAGGAGAAGTTGCTCGTTTTGAGCAACTTCTTCTTTTGTCACAATTTGTTTTCAAACGACGTCTGCTGCAAACGCGTCACAATGCGTCTAAAGGTGGAAAAGAGTTAAAGGGCTGGTAAAGATCTACATGCGCATCCAAATGGATATTTTTTTAATCTTGGAACGTTCTATGACTTGTTGGGGAAAGGAGTATAATTGAACTAATTAAACCGCGCATAATATGCGCTGTCTTTAAATATCAGCACTTATCGTTTTCCAAAATTGTTTAAACACGTGATTTCGTTGATATCTGTTCTGTATACTTGGAAAAATAGTTTAAGATACTTGATTGAAACAGTGTGTTAAGAGGAGAAATTGCTCTTTAGTAATCCGGTATCTGATAGGCTGTGCACGTATATAGCGTTTACATTATACTTGACATACAAGTAAACCCCCAAGTTATCCTATATTCTAAAAAATAGTATTACATGAACAATGGAGTCACCCGATTTTTAACATGGAAGATTTTATTTCGGGGAATTCGCCGCTGAAAGAATTAACCGTTTACCCAGGGACACTATATTACATTGTACCTGTTACCTGATACAAAAGAGTCGTCCGCGTTGAATTAATCAATGTTAACCAGAGGACTAGATAATAGGGAATGAACAGGTCTTTTCCCCACAATATTTCTTTTATTACTCAACCAAAATATATGTTGTGGGTACTCAAAAGAATCGTCTCACTGAGACGATTCTTTTGAGTACCCACAACATAGGGTTTGAATATCAAATGAGGAGTTTAGAACATGAAAAAGGCCTGTTATCTAGGGCTCTGTTTAATAAAAGTGTCTGCACACTTGGAAGTGCTTTTTGATTTTGTTTGATTGATTGTTAACTCTTTCAGCGCCAAATGTAATATTGAGGTTTTATCAAACAATGCTGATGCAGGTGAGTCAACTCGTAACGAGCTGTCTCTCCAGAAATCAGCATTGTTTGCCTTCTAGTTGTCAAAATAGTCCAATCTATTATTACAGTAGAAATGGAGACGCCCGATTTTGAACATGGAAGAGTCTACTTTAAACAATTCGGCGCTAAAAGAGTTAAACGGTGTTTCAGTTATATCACGGCGGCCATTTCACCTAACGAGTTTCCGGACCTGTAAGTACTTCACATAAAATACTTCCCAGGCAAGTGGGTACCTCTTGCCACCGACATAGACTGTTTTGTTCATTGGTGGAAGACGAATGACGCTCGCAACAATGACGTTTGTAAATCATCGGAAGGAAGTGTGTTATTTGGCAATAGATCTGGAGATGTAATTGGAAAATGTGAAATCACTCTTTCTGAGCGATTTCTACGTTTTCCGACATTCTTAATTTAAAGACTTCAACAACAAATGCATCGATCGTCTGTTTCAGATGGAAAATGTTAAAATTCAATCGGAGGAGAATAATTGAGCTGACTTTTATGAATCTCATGAAACAAATGGCCAAGATACAACTATAACCCTTTCCCAAATAAAACAAGTCTGTTAGCAGAAGAAGTTGAAATCATCTGGAAATAAATGTGCAAAATCTCTTTATTTATAGACCAGAATAGAGTTGAAAACATTAGGGCAAAAAGGAGAAATTGCTCATTGTGAACCATTTCTCTGTTTGCCACAATATTTTCAAAAGTCGTCTGCTGCAGAGGCGTCAGAAAGTATCTGTGAGTGGGAAAGGGTTAACCCTTTCCCTCATACGACAATTCTGCAGCAGACGACTTTAAACATATTTTGACAAAAAATGGAATATCTCAATAATTGAATGGATAATCTATGACAAAAAATGGAAAACATTGTAGCAAAAGGAGAAATTGCACGTTTTGTGCAATTTCTTCTTTTGTCACTATGTTTTCAAAAAGCCGTCTGCTGCAGAGGCGTCAGAAAGCGTCTATATGAGGGAAAGGGTTAACCCTGCAAAATGTACTCATATATAACCAGACAACACTGCACACGGGGTACGTTAAGCGATGACTTGACGCCTACAGATTTAATTTGATAAGATAAACAGGAAAATTTAAAGGATTCTTAAATTGAATGATTAACCTTTCTACTTACTCATCATAGGGGCCACGTCACCCGAACACCGACCTTCGATAATCATCGTCAACTGAAGATCCAGATCAGTCTGCACCTTCATGCAGTCAGATCAGGTTCTTCTTTGTTCGCCATACACCGCCTCGGTGGTGTAGTGGTAGAGCATCCGTCTCGTGTGCGGGAGGTCGCGGTTCGATCTCCGGCCGGGTCATCCCAAATACTTTAAAAAAGGTAGTAATGGCTGCTCTCCTTGGCGCTCAGGGTTGCGGGGTTAGCATTACGACTGACTTGCTGGTGTCAGGTTAAATGGACCAGTAGTACTGGTAACTTACATGGGCGTAGCTTTGCAATAATCAATGTGTAGGCCGTCTCGTGAGAAAATCAACATTGTGGACTCTGCGTAAAGTATCGACCCGGATCAGCCTAAGCATGCCACACAGGCCTAACCGGATAGACACTTTTCGCCTCCTGTGGATTTTCTGTTTCAGGAATAACTACTCTATACATCTTTCCCCCTAAGACGGAATGTGTCGGCCGGATCAGTCTGCGCGGACAGCGCAGGCTGATCTGGTCGATACATTACGCAGATGTACTATCGCCGCAGCTGCATTGTGGGGCATTTTGAGAAAAAATGTGTGCCTACACAGTGCCTAAAGGGAGCTACGCCCCTGACTTACACAGGAAATGCCGTGATATAACTGAACGTTGAACAATTGTTGAAAGATGCATAAAAAACCCACACAATCCATTATTCGCCATACAGTAGTATTAGTATCGTGAAAGCCTTTTGAAGGGATGTTTCTACTTTACTTTACACACATGGAATTTGATCGCAATAGTCAATAATTTAAAAATCTCGCGAATACGGGTTTTCGTGTGAGACGTGGCTCAGAGTATCCGTGTTCTAATACTCGATCAATCTGTTTAACCCTTACCCACTTACAGACGCACTTTAACGCTCATAATTGGCAATTACTCCTTTTGCCATCATGTTTTCAACTTTCTTTCTACGATAATTACACGTCACACCCTCATAAGAGCATTCACTGTAAATCGTCTGCATGCCTATTGATTGATTCATTATTTGATGTTTTTCGCCGCTTTCAACAATATTTCAGTTATATCACAGCGTATCCTGGGTAAGTTACCAGTACTACTGGTCCATTTATCCTGACGCCAGTCAGTCAGTCGTAATAATTACCCCGCAACTCTGATCGCCAATGGGGGCAACCATTACTACCATTTTTAAAGTATTTGGTATGACCCGGCCGGGGATCGAACCCACGACATCCCGCAGCCGAGGCGGAAGCTCTACATATACACCACCGTGGCGGTCGAAACCTAGATGAACAGTAAGTCATGTTTGTTCTCTCTTTAGCCCCCATGCTGTAGGCACTAATTATTTTCAAATACGTTTATGCATGATATAGTTAAGATTGAAATAAAACTCATGACAATAATTATCATACATATAAATTACTACTTTTAATTATAAAACTAATGATACGTTTAGTAGTACTCCTGTATACTATAGTACAGCTACAGCTACAACGACTACTACTACTACTACTACTACCACTACTACTACTACTACTACTACTACTACTACTACTACTACTTCTACTAATACGACTATTACTACTACTACTACTACTACTACTACTACTACTACTACTACTACTACTACTTCTACTACTACTACTACTACTACTACTACTACTACTACTACTACTACTTCTACTACTACTACTACTACTATTACTAAAGTAAGTAAGTAAGTAAGTAAGTGATATTTTATTATAGTGACATGTGTACATATTTTACAAATACAAACATCAAACAATATAAACACCCGGCCGCGTAGGGCCTATAAGTCACTTTTGATAAACACTATTTACAGATAAAGTAAAAAAAGAGATAAAGAGAAAAGAAAGAAGAAAGAAAAAAATTGAACTACTACTACCACTACTACAACTTCTACTATTATAACTACTACTACTACTACTACTACTACTACTACTACTACTACTACTACTACTACTAATACTAATACCACTATTTCTACTACTACTACTTCTACTACTACTTCCAACCACTACTGCTACTGCTACGCCTATTACTTCAACAAGAAACTAGCATTGTTTTAGAACCCTACGTTCACACAGTGCTTAAAATTCGTTTCGAAAAGACTTATCGGCTATGAATTTTGCACTTGATAGGTACAAAGAAAATAAGTATGTTGATCATGCGTAGGTTAAAAAAAGTTGTAAGAGACATTAACCGAGAATTAAGTTACACTTTAGGTAGTTAAGATAAAGATATCTGAGCTATGTTTTTATTTATCAAATTTAGCGTATCGCAATATTGTTAATGTAAGGTTTTTTTGTAAAAAGATAGAAATGGAGATAAAAAAGAACACAATTTACTTTCATTCGCAATATTTTCATTAAGGAATACTACCTCCCACAAGTACATGTAACCGGATTCATTTCAAGTGCAAATACTTCCCGAAAACAAGTTTCGCGTATTTATTAATCAAATCACCAATGATTTAATGCAAAACATTTTCTGACCGTTTTGGTGAAAATATTTGAGAAAAATATAAAAACTATGCATTTTTTCATTTTTTTACAATACAAATATGTTATAGCGTTAAACAAACAATATGCTTATAGCAGTTAGTTCAGCAGGATCATTTTATAAAATAAAATAAAGTACGTTGGATTTATTCACCAAGATTGTTTTCCCTATATGCGACGCAAAATTCGGACATAATAATAGTTTCGATTAACAAACAGAAGTAAACATTGTAAATTATTCAACATGCCCATTCATGTATACACATACTTGAATAGAATAACACTTCTATTCATAATACCGGACCGTATTGAATTTTTTTAAGGAATAATTCAAAAATAGATTTGACTGAACCAACGTTTTTCTCTTTTTAACCCTTTCCCTCATACGACAATTCTGCAGCAGACGACTTTAAACGTATTTTGTCAAAAAAAAGAAAATCTCCATAATTGAATGGATAACCTATGACAAAAAGCGGAAAACATTGTGGCAAAAGGAGAAATTGCACGTTTTGTGCAATTTCTTCTTTTGTCACTATATTTTCAAAAAGCCGTCTGCTGCAGAGGCGTCAGAAAGCGTCTATATGGGGGGAAAGGGTTAATTAAAGATAACCACACTTAGGTAAAATTGAACTTGGGTCAGACATAAGAAGCAAAGTTATAATAACCACATTATAGTCTAATCAATCTCACACTTGTGAAGGATCGATAAGTTAACTTAATCGTTTTGCGATATTGGTAACCGAAACAATTAAAACTTATATAGTTGTTCGAATTGTGTTTAACACTGCTCATTAGAACTGCTGCAAGCCTGTGACAGAGTCTTTTCTTCCTTAACCATGAACTTTAGTTTTGTTTAATTGACCACATTACAAGCGTCTGTATCTGGGAAAGAGTCTAATAAAGCGTTTCAGTGAACGGGGTAGTATTGGTTAACGTTTATTGATTTAGAAACTTATACATAGATCAATAATGTTTACCTGTCGAAGACATGTTGCTATATACATTAATGGACATGTTTTTACACATTTTCTACGTGTAGATATCTCTAGAAATATAAACTAGTTAAGTTTGAAAACGTGCTGTGAGTTTTATTCGGAACAAAGCTATACTGATCTGGATCTACGCACACAGTCGTATACACTCATCGGACATAGGTAAGTTTAAATCATTAAACTTAAGGGACTGATTTTTGCCAGTCTAAAATTCTAATTTAGCGTAGTTAACCAACACGAGTGCTGCTTTGAAAACTAGAATACTGTTAGTACATGCTCGTCTGTCTTTTGTCACTATGTTTTTAAAAGTCGTCGGCTGCATATGTGTCAGAAAGTGCCGGTCTATACGTATGAAAGGGTTAATTAGATTAAAACAGAGTGGATTCAGACAAGCCTCTGTCTAACAGATCAGCCAGTGCAACTGCCCAGTCTAATAAGGGTGTTTACAGTTATCCGCCTAGTCGTTCTTGAAATCATCCTTTAATCCTTTCAACATATCTGCAGCAGGCGACTTTTGAAACATCTAGGCAAAATGTGGACACTCAAAATCAATGTTACAATAACTAATGAATGGAACTTTAACCCTTTCCCTCATATAAACGCTTTCGGACGCCTCTGCAGCAGACGTCTTTTTGAAAATATAGCGACAAAAGAAGAAATTGCACAAAACGTGCAATTTCTCCTTTTGCCACAATGTTTTCCACTTTTTGTCATAGGTTAACCATTCAATTATGGAGATTTTCTATGTTTTGAAAAAATACGTTCAAAGTCGTCTGCTGCAGAATTATCGTATGAGGGAAAGGGTCAACATACTGTAACAGAAAGTGAAATTGCACGTGGGAAGGGGTTAATATTCCTGTAAAATGGCTACACGATCAACGTCCGAATGATTAGTTTGATCTCGAATCGTCAACAAATCTCAACCCTTTTCCACATGTATATTCAGACGAATTTTGTCACAAACGTGGGCAGACGAATTTTGAAAACATTGTTACACACCCTACAATAGGATAATTTTACTATATAAGGATCAAGTTTTCCATTTGTTTGTGATAATGTCTTAATCTTTTACCACATACAACGAATCTGATGCAGACGACTTTGAAAACATTGAGACAAAATTATGTTAAATCTCTTTAATTGAATGTTTAACTATTGAATATAGTTGAACAGATTGTGGTTAAAGGAGAAATTGCTTATTATGATGTTTCTAAAATTCGTCTGTTACTGAGATGTCAGAAAGTGTTTTTATATTTAAAAGGGTTAATAACTCTATTAAATAAATCATGTCCCATTTTGGAAAAGACTAAACATCAATCCCATCATGAATATTTGACAGGTTAATCCGTCCGAAGAAACAATGGCGACCCAAAGGATAATCGGGGAAGATGCGGGATCGTGGTTATTAGAAGACGAAGCGTATTACAAACTGTCCTTCATGGAGAAGTTGCGACGCCGGCATAACGAGAGAGTGGAGGGAAAGCGAAAGCCCACCGTTCATGTAAGTTTAACACTGATATATGAAACAGTTGGTTGATTGTTTGGTTGGTGTTTACCGCCGTTTTCATCATTTTTTCAATCATATCACGGCAGCCAATACACCAACCCGTATATTTCCTGGGTTTCTCACACCAGCACTCCACACAACAGTTTTTCCAAGCAACTTGTTGTTTTTCCCGATAGAATCCGAAAGAATGTTGGCCGATCTGGGGTTCGAACTCATAACCCATTGATTGACAGCATGCGTAGCTACCGACTGAGCTTCCGGGGCTCGGTTGTATGCAAAACAAATCTATGTTTGGGCAAGTCTGTTCTAAAAGGTACACTTTGGCATATCTGAAAGCCGTTGCAATAATCTGTATTACCACCGTATGCCACTTTTAGCCCGTCTTACCATGTCAAATAATCCGGACAAAAATAAGCGGGACAAAATTACTCTTTCAGCGCTGAATTTCCTAAAGAATGCTCTGCCAAGTTCAAAATCGGATGACTCGAGGTTTCATGTAATAATAGTTTTTGGAATATTTTGATCTCGTTACGAGCTGACTCACCTGAATCAGAAGTGTTTGCAAAACCCTCAATATTACAATTGAATAGTTCTTCATATTAAACCAACATTATGGCATCTGCGTAATGTATCGACCCAGACCAGCCTGCTCAGTCCACGCAGACTGATCCGGGCCGACACATTCCGTCTCAGGGGGATAGAGAAATAGAGTAATGATTCCTGAATCAGAAAATCCACAGGGAAGCGAAACGTGTCTATCCGGGTAAGCCTGCGCGGCATGCTTAGGCTGATCCGGGTCGATACTTTACGCAGAAACCATAATGCTCCCTAGTCGCGGCGGTCCTGGGTGTGTGTCCTTTGTGCAAGGCACATTTCATAGCCTAGTACTGATTTATTTAAACCGGGAGCAAGAATAAGTGAACTGTAACTGAACTGTCTCCGTGATATTACTGAAATAAAGTTGAAAACGGCGTTGACCCCCAATAAAACAAATGTTATCTACACAAGTTGACAGAATCTTCTAACACCTTTATGTAACAGGCTGATCTAGATCACACTGTTCACAAAAGCCAACTAGTGTACAAGATACAAGATATTATTTCGCAATTTAGTATACCGGCCCATTATACAACATAATTGATAAGTATATACAACAAAGATTGATGCAATACATTATAATACTGCCATTTGAAGCTGAGAAAGAATTACGATATTGAAACAGTCTCGCTTGTTAGTTTGAATCCGCTCTAAATGTATTTTGCAGTATTGTATACTTCAGACTGGATATTTGTATTTAATATTGCATACAATTTGTCTAGAGTCCTGTTGTTTATCCTGCATACGTTAAAATAAATCGTCATAAGTAGGACATTCGTAAAAGAAGTGAAACTCATCTTCAATAATGTTCATATTTTTATCGAGACATAAAGTGCAAAAACGGTCATTTCTTGGAATCGATAGGTGTCTACCTTTCTCTATCACAAGGTCATGGTTAGAGCATCTAAAGTTACTATATATCCTGCTTAAGGAAAAATGTAAAAATGAATTTAAATATAGCTCTGAGTTTAATAATGATTTGAAATATTTGTAATGTTGTCCTTTTCCCACATTATTTTTTATCCATATGCCATTTGTGTAAGTAGCAGTCTTGAATCCGTTGTTTAAAATGCTTAATAAATAGAGCATCGTTTGATCGTTTCCTATGTCTTGCGAAATCCGTACATACCCAACGCCATTCATAAGCAGGAGATCTTTTATACAGGTTGCCCATGTATTTCTATCTGCCTCATCGAGGCGTTTCAACATCATGTAACGGTGCCCTTTTTCCATGCGAGTTACGTTTAGCCAGTATTTTCTTCACATGGCATAATTATTTGAATTCCTCGTATGTTCATATCTCATATTTGTTACTATGTTTTTCATTTTAGATTTTCATGGCGTTGATCATAGCTTTCCAAATACCCACCTTTCTCTACACTGTTACCAACTACCTAGTGCCATACATGTTACCTGATCATACCCCATGGCAGCAATATTACATGAACGTGATCTTCTATTTCATTGTCGTGAATGTTATCACCAACTATTTGTGTATGTGGTTTTACGACCCGTCATATCGGAAAACCAAAGACAATCCGTACCTCACTTTAGATCAGAATCCAGAAAAGGCCCCGGAAACATTCGTAGCGAGAATAGAAAACACAAGGAGCAAGTCTCCTGCGCATTCTAACGACCAATGTATTTACGACATGTCGTCAAAGAGCGGACTTCCGTGGTTTTATTGTGAGAAATGTCAGATGTACGTGCCCCCAAGAACTTACCATTGTAAATTCTGTCGATTATGTATAATGAAACGGGACCATCATTGTTACATCGTCGGGCGGTGCATGGGATTTAAAAACCAACGGTTCTTTATCATGATGACGTTCTACGCAATGATGGTGGGCGGCCTTGGCGGGTATTTCACCCTGGCTTACGTACGTGCAGTGGTATGGCCGGTGTTGTATTCATGGACAGATCTGATATTTCCGGTCATCGTAGTTCGATGGATTCTCGGCTACGTTTCCGGTCTACACTGCATTCTCATTATTCATTTGTACACCAATGCATTGTTCCTGGCTTTAGGATTATGCTATTTTCCTTCGCAAATGTTTCTTATGACAGATGGCAGGACGGTATTTGAGGAGTATAAAAAGATACCAATAAAGGTAAACAATACGTGGAGCCAAAACATGAGGTCGGTTTTCGGATCTTTTTGGGCTTTGAACTTTATATTTCCCATGGTCTTGGTACTGAGACAGAGAGACGATGGTGTTCATTGGAAAAATGTTAAAATAGACCATAATGCCAATGAGAAAATGAAAGACGATAAATCCTTAATATGAATGACCGAATCATATGAGCCGCCTCCCGCGAGAAAACCAACATTATGGACTCTGCGTAAAGTGTCGACCCTGATCAGCCTAAGCATGCCGCACAGGCTAACCCGGACAGACACTTTTCGCCTCCTGTGGATTTTCTGTTTCAGGAATCACTACTCTATACATCTTTCCCCCTAAGACGGAATGTGTCGTCCGGATCAGTCTGCGCGGACAGCGCAGGCTGATCTGGTCGATACATTACGCAGATGATATGAGCCGTCCCGCGAGAAAACCAACATTATGGACTCTGCGTAATGTATCGACCCAGATCAGTCTTCGCAGTCCGCGCAGACTGATCCGGGCCGACACATTCCGTCTCAGGGGTTCTCTCAGCTGTTTCTTTATTTTTCTCGAGATGATTGACTTATGGCCATATACAATTGAAACGGGTTTGTTCTTAATTAAGCTTCCACCAGGAAATAATACTCATCCAATTCATTGACAGTATTTATTAGAATATATATATATATTTATGTGTTTGATACAGTCTTGTTTGTTATTTTATATATTGACATTTGTAATTTATTTGAATTTGTGTCCTACACTCTTTTGAAATGTATACCCGAAATAATGAATCATCTTTACATTGTTCATAAAGTAAATTGATTGCTTGGGGTTTAACGCCACTTTCAACATTTCCCCCCAGTTATATCACGGCGTTTCCTGGGTAAGTTTCCAGTACTACTGGTCCATTTAACCTGACACCAGCCAGTCAGTCGTGATGCTAACCCCGCAACCCTGAGCGACAAGGAGTGCAGCCGTTACTACCATTTTTAAAGTCTTTGGTATGACCCGGTCGAGGTTCGAACCCGAGCCCTCTCTCACATGAGGCGGACGCTCTACCACCGCACCACCGAGGCGGTCGTTCATAATGTTCATAATGTAAACAGTATACCGATAAAGTATTGTCTGGTTGGTCTAAATCAACCAGGCATACAGTAATTCTACATGTCAAAGTTTCCGGGTAATAATATGTCGCTATCAATGAAATTTTTATCATTAAATTAAGTTGATAACATTGTGTCATTGCTCCTTTTCGTACACTGGTTTCAAAAGTTGTCTGCTGCAAATGACGCGACTCCCTTAGCTTTGCAATGCCTTCCAAATGTTTTAAACGTGGAGCCATTCCAGATTACAATTTATACTAACATAGTTTGATTGCGGTTTATTCCTATCTCAAGTGGCTACTAGATTCTAGAAAGATCCGCCAAATGAGGAAAGAGACCATACTGCGCGGATGCGCATACCTGTCTGGGTGTTAATTGATCGCACATTCCAGAATAGTTGGTTTACTACATTGATTAATAATCGGTTAAATTTCTGTTTGCATTATAACCATTTTGGCCATGCAATAATCCAGCTGTTAGTAATGGATGCTATACCAACACATGTAACATCGTGCAACGTCAACTATGAAGGGACATAACTCTTGGAGTAACTCACCATTATCGACCCTCAACTCGATTAACCCTTTCAGCGCCGAATTGTTTAAAGTAGTCTCTTCCATGTTCAAACTCGGACGAAACTATTTTCATGTTATAGGATTTTTGGAATATCTTTACATCTTACAGCCAAACAATGCAGATTTCAGGTGAGACAGCTCGTTACGAGCTGCCTCACCTGAATCTGTATTGTTTTCAAAAAGCTCAATATTGCCTTTGGCGCTGAAAGGGTTAATGCCAGTATCTTCACGCATCATTGAACACTGATTACAATCTCGCTCACTCCGTGAAGCTGCAACCACCCTTTCCCACATACAACAATTCTGCAGCAGATTACTTTGAAAACGTATCGACAAGAATAACCCTTTCCCTCATACGACAATTCTGCAGCAGACGACTTCGAACATTTTTTTGTCAAATAATGGAAAATCTCTATAATTGAATGGATAACCTATGACTAAAAGTGGAAAACATTGTCACAAAAGGAGAAATTGCACGTTTTGTGCAATTTCTTCTTTTGTTACTATGTTTTCAAAAAGCCGTCTGCTGCAGAAGCGTCAGAAAGCGTCTATATAAGGGAAAGTGATAAGGAAAATCGTCATAAATAAAAGTATGTTTTTTTTAATAAAGTTGCAAAATGAAAATTTGCTTATCATGAGCAATTGCCCCATTTGCCACAATGTTATCAAAAGGCATCTGCTTCAAATGCGTTACATGTGTGTTCGCTGAAACGGATAAGACTAGTTATATCACTTAGGAATATCATTTCACTTTAATGTTGCTAACTAGTACAATTAGGTCCAGTACTTCAAGTTCTTTGACTTTGATTTGTTCTACTCTCCACCAGGAAGAAGCATGCTATTCCAAATAAAGCAACATAATTTAAGAGAATGTTTGTGTTTAACAAAGCAATACGCCCAAGCAATAAATAATTCCCGCTTATTGTTTTAGCTATTGACATTTGAGGTTCATTTGAATTCTCATTGAATAAAAATGCGATTAACCTATTATTTGACGAGTCATGAACGTGCTTTCTTTATGGAAGTGACGTACAAGTTAACCGCGTCAGGCAAACGCGGGTATTACGTCACTGAATCGGCATCGCATAAAAAGTCGTTGATTACAGATGCAATGTT
Source organism: Serripes groenlandicus (assembly GCA_031761405.1). Lineage (NCBI taxonomy): Eukaryota > Metazoa > Mollusca > Bivalvia > Cardiida > Cardiidae > Serripes > Serripes groenlandicus. Next base: position 38,356,875 of record JASEVX010000007.1, read on the forward strand.
CAATGTTTAAACTGGACGCATCAATGTTTGCATTTGGAAAAGTACAAAAATAGCTTTAGACATCTCAAGATAAAATGTTGAATTGTGCACCCAACAGTGTGGAGCCTGGTCAGATTGGGTACATGTGTCACATATCGATTCCAGCGGTCGGGGGATCAAAGCCGTGGGGCGACATTTTTAGTTTTGAGAGCGGTAAAACCAACACATATGAGCGGTGCTCTGCGAAAACTAACCGCAAGGAATTTGCCCAGCTGTACAGATCAGGATCAGCGAACGCGTTCACCTAGTCTAATATGGCTGTGTATTGCTCCCCAATAAGTCAACAAATGATTTAAGAACATACAGAAAAGCGGTATCCTTTTGAATCCTTTAACCCTTTAGCTCATACGACAATTCTGCAGCAAACGAATTTGAACATATTTTGTCAAAAAATAGAAAATCTCTATAATTGAATGGATAACCTATGACTTAAAGTTAAGAAAATTGTGGAAAAAGGAGAAACTGCTCGTTTTGAGCAATTTCTTCTTGTGTCACTATGTTTCAAAAAGCCGTCTGCTGCAGAGGCGTCAGCATGAGGGAAAGGGTTAACATGGATGCGCAGATTGGGGTTTCTTCACATGAGTTATAGTTACGCTTATATTGATTTAATGGAGGCCCTCCCTCCGCTCATTGAACCGTCTCAGTGGTTTAGTGGTAGAGTGTCCGCCTCGGTGCAGGAATTCGTTTGTTCGATCTCCGAGCGGGTCATACCGAATACTTTACAAATCGAGGGCTTGGCGTAAAACGGTTGTAGCTAAAAACCTATTTTGAAAACCCTGCTTTAGGGGCAATTTTGACCCTTTTGTAAACAATGCAAATTTAGATGCCATTGCTCAGAACGAGCAATGGCACCTAAATTTCCATTGTTTACCATGAAAAATGATTTAACGCTTATAAAGACTTTATGGCGAGGTGATTAACCTTGGTAAAAAAAAATACAAATTTTAGTTACAACCGTTTCACGCCAAGCCCTCGATATGGTAGTAATGAATGCACGACTTGGTGCTCATGGTTGCCGGATTACCATTGTTGACTGACTGGCTAGTGTCAGGATAAATGGACAAGTAATACCGGTAACATACCCATGAAACGCCGTGATCTTTTTGAAAATTGTTGAAAGCTGCGTAAAACACCAAACAATCATTCATATCAGTCGCTTACTAAGAGTATTGCTTCACAATCGTGTCGGTAAAGCATACTGGTGGTTTAATCATTTTAATCTTGATTCTTTCAAATGGAATTGCCCAGCTATTCACTTGGACGAGTCCATATCCAACTCTCGAAATATCACGTTAGAATACCGAGCTGAAAAGCCAATAGTAATACGCCTAGTAAGACCCGACTCTAAACTCGTGGCACAAAAGGATCGCTTCAAGCAGTAAAGAAGTTTATTGAGGTGAAGCCTCTGGGGCTATTGGTGAAACAATGCAGCTCGCCACATTTTCGACTGACGCGACTTAAATGTTATTAATATGAATGACCGAATTATATGAGCCGTCACGCGAGAAAACCAACACCATGGACTCTGCGTAATGTATCGACCCAGATCAGTCTGCGCAGTCCGCCACATTCTGTCTCAGGGGTTCTCTCAGCTGTTTCTTTATTTTTCTAGAGATGATTGACTTATGGCCAAATACAATTGAAACGGGTTTGTTCTTAATTAAGCTTCCATCAGCAGTAAAGCAGTTTATTGAGGTGAGACCTCTGGGGCTATTGGTGAAACAATGCAGTGTATTGAGGTGAGACCTCTGGGGCTATTGGTGAAACAATGCAGTGTATTGAGGTGAGACCTCGGGGGCTATTGGTGAAACAATGCAATGTATTGAGGTGAGACCTCGGGGGCTATTGGTGAAACAATGCAGTGTATTGAGGTGAGACCTCGGGGGCTATTGGTGAAACTATGCAGTGTATTGAGGTGAGACCTCGGGGGCTATTGGTGAAACAATGCAGCGTATTGAGGTGAGACATCGGGGGGCTACTGGTGAAACAATGCAGTGTATTGAGGTGAGACCTCGGGGGCTATTGGTGAAACAATGCAGCACGCCACACTTTCGTATGACGTGGCTTAAATGTTACTTTTAACCTTCGTCAATAAGGCGGGTTCTTAACTCTTGTTGTCTGAAACAAATTTGTGAAAACGATTCTTGGCGTTTGACGTCCCCTGGTGGAATACGCAAAGAACACCTACAGTAAAACATCACTGATTCATTTCCTAAAGCTTGGCAAAGTGTCATCCACACGTAAACTCCAATGTTGTAAATTCAAATTATGCATGCCTGTAAGGGTCATGATGTGTTTGACTATATCTAGGAATTCCTTCGACACATCTGATGCAGACCGCGGTCGGGGGGAAGCACTGGAGAGAAAAATACTATCTTAATGATGATTTTATGTTTCCTGCACTCCTTATTTCAAGGCACTTATTTGTAAAGATTCGACCGAGTTTTCATGTAAGTATTCGGGCTGTCTGACGTTTTTAGATATTGCTCTATAAGTTGTATTAGCGTAACAGTAGAAGGGTTACACTTCTAGGGGCAGCAAGTACTTAATAACAGACGGACAGTGAAGGCTCTTGTGAGGAAATAAGAATCTAAGTGCTCGTCTGAATCCTCACTTTCCTTGAAGCATTGACCCTTTCCAACATATAACCGCTTTCTGAAGCCTCTCCACCAGATGACTTTTGATTTGAAAACACTGTGGTAAATGGAGAAATTGCTCATTATGAGAAATTTCTCCTTTAGCCACAGTGGTTACCACCCTATAGAATAACTATACTTTCATATAGAAAGATATTTCACGATTTTGTCCAGATGTTATTAAAGTCAGATGGCTTTTGATTTGAAAAAAATAAATACTGTGACAAAAGGAGAAAGTGCTCATAATGAGCAATTTCTCCTTTTGCCACAATATTTTCAACCCTATCTTAAAATTATACTTTCTTATAGAAAGATTTTTCAAAAATGTTGTCAAAATGTTTTCAATGTCGTCTGCTGCATAATTTGGTGTTTGTCGGAAAGCTTGAACCCGTTCACTGCCGACTTTCGCTCACCAGGGATTTTGGTAAAATTCAATGTTTCAGTTGCAAACAATGCAGATTTCAAGAAAGACAGCTATTTCCGAGCTGTCTAACATGAATCTGCATTGTTTGAAAAAGCCTTGAATTGCCTTTTGCAGCGACGGAGTAAAGGGTTACATAATAATAAAGAGGGAATTAACAAATCTTCATAAGAACACTAATGATTTAATAGTTGACAAAAGTGAACTATGATTATAGACGAACCTCTTTTTCACCTAGACTTTGGTATAAAGTGGTGTTAAGACTCGACATCGCTAGGCGCGACTCGTTGTCATACTATGTTCGCTGTTCATTTAATGCATAGATTATCAGATTGGTCTTCAATAAGTCCCGAAATCGTCTGACGCGGCCCTGATAAATATCGTAAGAAAATTGAATGACATATCGGATTCCTCCTTATTCCAGAAATATTATCCAAGTCGGCAATAAAGAACTGTACAATCGATGTATAACGTGCATGGACATATAAGTTAGAGGCTATCCGATGTCCTTTATTCCGAGAGAGAATAACCTCATTACAGCCAACACGCGATGTCTATTGTTTCAATTCGTTTCTTTTGTGACAATGGATCATTGAAATAGCTTAACCCAAAATATATATAATTTTAAATATATATACAGTTGCATTTCACCCACTTGTTGGATATAACATCTATACAGCCAATGAGATGCTTTCGCTATCTCGTCGGACAAGCATCTTAAAACATTCTAGTATTTCTAGAACTTATTCATTTTACATCGATTGCGAAACAAGCTTTAAGCTTATATTAATCACGCTCGATGTCCGCTTCCTGGAAACCAGTACTCGGGCCGTTTGTGTGGAAAAATCCCTAAGGCAGAACCCGCTCAGCACGGGATTCGAACCCGGGACAGTTGGCACAAGAGGCGCTCTTCCTCTGTACCGCTGTCTTCCACACATTAAAACATTATGACAAACGGTCATGACAAAATGGACCATACGACTATGCAATTTGATCAGTAACGTAATATATTGTTAAACCTGCGATAGTCGAATTAATAAGTTAAAAATCTTGTGTGCAGTTTTTAATAAAAAATACTGATCTACTTTAGTGCGTTTACCTGTTTGTAACAAATACGCCCAGGTTCTAATCTCTGCTCACCAAATGGCTATATAGTCGAGTGCGAGAACGAAACGATCTCTGTCATCTCTAGATGCCGGTCCCGGTCTTCATATCGCCCAAATATACGAGAGTGACGAAAGGGGATATAATTGTAGTTTTTGGTCAAAGTAACATTTATGGCTCTCTTTCTCATGAGCGTACAGAGGAAACTCTTGTAAGACAGTGCGCATGCGCAGGAAGCTTCAAAAGCTCCCCCTCTTGACGCTACTCAAATACACTGGTCATACAAATATTGGAAACTATTATTAAAAGATGATCGACTGATTAGAGTTGAACCCCGTTTCAACAGTATTTCAGTTATACAACAGCAGCCAGTTTATCCATCAATCAATGTGTTTCCGGATACTCTCGCATCAGTACTGTACACATTATTCTTCACACTGAATTAGTTTCCCTTACTGACAGTCCATGGATGGAAGACGTAGAATGTTAGTCACAGTAGATTTTGTCAATCATCGGAAAGATTTAATTAGAAGACCCAAGATTCGATCTCACGATCCCTTGATCGATATTCCTCGCCGCCATCGATTGACCTATGGCGGCTCGATAACAGAGAAGATGTCCGCAGTCAATCACGCAAGAATATTTGATCTAGCATGTTTCTCTGTTTGAATGTACGGTTGTTGTTGTTGCATAATATAAGTTCTAAACACAACTAACTACTTGTATATATTTTTATTTTATTTCTTAAGACAATCTAGGAACCGTTAGAAATGTTGGGGATATGGTTTTGTACTGGCGGTAAACACGAGGAAGTAAACTACATCACAAGAGAGTGTTTATAATAAGCTGAAAGTTTGTTTCCCAGTCGATGGAAAATAAATAAAATTAACGTAAACTACACCTTCGATGTCTAAATGAAAGTTGTGAACACTCTAAATAGCGACGGATATTATGAAAAACAGTGTATATTAGAAATAACATGATTTCCCATGAGCAGACATGTTTCGACGCATTTGCAGTAGACGGTTTTTGAAAACACTGTGACAAAAGGAGAAACTGTTCATCATGAGCAATGTCCCTATTCTATTCAATAATTATAGTCATTTGAAGAACAAAATCCATAGTTTTGACAAGATGTTTTACACGTCGTCTGCTTACGATTTGTTAAATGCAAGACGAGGTTATTGGTATATCATTTTGCCTCAGATTGCTTCCGAGCAGACGACATTTAAACATATCAGGTATTGAGTCAATATCAGGTCATTACCAGGACAAACCAAAATACTTTCTACTGGTCATTTCAAAATGACTCGGTTCGTGTAATGACATGCTACAAGCAAGAATGTTTCAATTTTCCGCTTCAGTCTTCAGCTACTCTCAGTAAATCACCCCCGCTCGTAAAACACGAACTCCCAGCAGCCGAATCTCATTTAAATGTCGTCTGCGGGAATTGTATGTCAATCGTCTGTTGTCGTAAACGATGTCGCCACGTAAGAGTTCTTATCGTTCTGTTACATCTTGACAATTATAAAGCGCCGCTGTTTTCTTGTTGTTGAATGTCTCTCTCGTTGAATTGGACTTGTTATAAACAAATTTCAAACTTCTTTTGAACACCATGTTTGTTTTTCTTAAACAATGTTATTTTCTTAATTTCTTAAACAATGTTATTTTCTTATTTTCTTAAGCAATGTTATTTTCTTAAACTGTTATTTTCTTAAACAATGTTATTTTCTTAAACTGTTATTTTCTTAAACAATGTTATTTTCTTAACCCTTTCCCTCATGCGACAATTCTGCAGCAGAATACTTTGAACATATTTTGTCAAAAACTGGAAAATCTCTTTAATTGAATGGATAACCTAAGACAAAAACTGGAAAACAATGTGGCAAAAGGAGAAATTGCACGTTTTGTGCAATTTCTTCTTTTGTCACTATGTATCCAAAAAGACGTCTGCTGCAGAGGCGTCAGAAAGCGTCTATATGAGGGAAAGGGTAAAACAATGTTATTTCCTTTAAAATATATCTCTCTGAAAGTAAACCATCGCTACTGCAACGGAAATAAGTTGCTACCAGAAAAAGATTTCCAAGAGAGGTTTAACTGAATGGCAAAGAATAATTTCAAATTACGAACAAGTAAATACTTTTTTTAAGTTTAAGAAATAAACCTCAAGCTTTTATCCTTTCTTTGATAATCCTCCGCCTAGAAAAGATCTTCTGAAAGTTTAAAATTCTAAAAGCAGGAAATGTTATTTACAGTATATCAAAATGTATATAAGACTGCAAGAATGTGCAGGCTGATCTTGGTCTTAACCCTTTCCCACATACAAAAAATCTGCAGCAGACCTGACGACTTTGATCACATCTTAACAAAAAGATGAAAAACCTCTATGCATGAAGGTTTACTTACTGACAAAAGTTGAAAACATTCTGGCAAAAGGAGAAATTGCTCGTTTTGAGCAATTTCTACTTTTGTCACAATGTTTTTAAAAGTCGTCTGTTTCAGAGGCGCCAGAAAGCGTCTATATCAGCGAAAGGGCTAATTGTCGAAGTGTTGTAGTTCAAATTCGTACTGTACGACACACTTTTAATGTCGTGTTAAGATAAGGTTTACGTTTGGACCATTTCTTGGTCTTTCACACCGCTATCAACATCTTTTCAGTTATATAAGGTCCTTTTCTGGGTAAATAATCAGTTCTGCCGTTAATATTTATTCTCACACCGAGACATCCGTGAGTCATAATGTTGTCCCTGCAACGCTCGAGCGCATAACTACCATTTTAAAGATTTTGGTATGTAGTAACTTGACCGGGGATCGAACCCCGCTCTCCCGTTCCCAATGCGGACACTTTCTTACTACTACACCACGGTGAAAATGGCTATGACTAAACGCTAACCATATGTTAGATCAAATTTGAAATTATCGAATATCAAATATCACTATTTTTAGAAACGGCAACGTTAAAATTAAAATGCGAGTTCACCTGAAATTTGACGGAGACGAAGTCCCGAAACTAAAGAAAACTCACATGGAGGAAAAGAAGCAACAAAGGAACTCACATTGAGGAGAAAAATCAACGGACAAACTCTCACGGAGGAGAGGAAGCAACACACAAACTCACATTGAGGAAAAGAAAGCAACAAACAAACTCACATCAAGGAGAAGAACAAGCCTTATCGCCAACAAAGTCTACGTCAACACGTCGAAGTAGCATAAAAAGCGCGCCAATACATCACGTATCTGTCTATCCCACAAACAAGTACAGGTGCATACCAGGGTTTTTATCCATAACTCTTGTCTCTTTGACTTTTATTTCTTCTTTACAAACGTGACAGTTGTTTTCTACATTGGTGAGGCTGTAAAATCGCGCGTCAGTGGGAAGTGTGTGTGTTTTTTTGCTGTTGTAACTGGGGAAAGTAAGAAATATTATTTTTAATTAAATCGGATGTTGCGAATGTATACTACGATGTATTGTGTCCTTTTGTCCCTTTCCCCTCATATAAATACTCTACAGCAGACGACTTTGCAAACGTCCTTTTGTCCCTTTCCCCTCATATAAATACTCTACAGCAGACGACTTTGAAAACGTCCTTTTGTCCCTTTCCCCTCATATAAATACTCTACAGCAGACGACTTTGAAAACGTCCTTTTGTCCCTTTCCCCTCATATAAATACTCTACAGCAGACGACTTTGCAAACGTCCTTTTGTCCCTTTCCCCTCATATAAATACTCTACAGCAGACGACTTTGCAAACGTCCTTTTGTCCCTTTCCCCTCATATAAATACTCTACAGCAGACGACTTTGAAAACGTCCTTTTGTCCCTTTCCCCTCATATAAATACTCTACAGCAGACGACTTTGCAAACGTCCTTTTGTCCCTTTCCCCTCATATAAATACTCTACAGCAGACGACTTTGCAAACGTCTATGCAAACATTTTGAAGATAACGGGAGGGTGCATAATATTAGTTCCAGGCACAAGACATAATGAAGTGTAACTATTGAATAGAACTGAACATACTGTTGAAAAGAAGAAATTTCTCATTATAAGCAAATGCTCCTTTTTCTACATTCATTTCAAAAGTTGCTTCAAAATGCGTCTGCAAGTGGGAAATGGGCTAATAACTAAGAGATCGTCCTTGCGGAAAGGTATAAGTTGGCATTTCTTTATAGTGTAGGTTAAGATCACCCTGATCATGTCTTACACGTATCAGAATGTACATAGAGCTGAACACGTTGTTACACAAGGGGAACAAGCTCATTAATAGCAAATGCTCATTTTGCTACATTGATTTCAAAAGATGCGTGAAAATTCGTCTGAAAATGGGAAACGAGTTAATAACATACAATACCTCGCCAGAAAGAACAGGTACAACTTGGCATTTCTTTAAAGAGAAAGTTAAGATCACCCTGATAATATTACATGTATCAGAATCTACACAAATTGACATAGAGCTGGACACGTTGTAACAAACGGAGAAATAGCTCATTAATAGCAAATGCTCATTTTGCTACATTGATTTCAAACGATGCGTGAAAATGCGTCTGCAAATGGGAAACGGGTTAATAACATACAATACCTCGTCAGAACGAACGGGCACACATTGGCATTTCTGTATAGTGTAGGTTAACATTACCCTGTCAATCGGGTCATGTCTTACATGTATCAGAATGTACACAAGTTGACAGAACTGTCTAACGAGCTTGTGTTTATGCAATACATGTATGTAAACAGCGAACATTCTAATATGGATATATACTGTTTACAAAAGCGAACTTATTTATTTTACATCGATTGCGAGGCAATCTTTCAGCTTATATCAAATCACGCCCGATGTCTGCTTCCCAGAGACTTCATCAGTACTCGCGCCGTTTGCGTGGAAAAATCTCAAACTCCGAATCCGCTCATCACAGGACTCGAACCCGGGACCTTTGCGAACTTGTAACTTGTCCAATTGGCGGGCTCAAATGAACCGCTTCTGGTGATCTGGGGTCTTATTGCAGTACAACCAGCCAGAACATCATTCGGATCACTGCTCCGAAACAACGGTAGTCAGGGGGGGGGGGGGGGGGGGTTGCGGGGGTTGGGGGGTTGGGGTCCCCTTGCAAATATCATTAATAGACTGGTTTATGCTGCGAGACCGGATTATACGAAAGGTATCTGATCATCGAAACCTGCCACCTCTTTGCATTTCAGTCTTTTTGTAATTTCATTTTTTGACTGTGTAAGTAGCTCGCCAGCAACATTTTGGGTTTGTTTCAAGTGTTCATAATATAATGTTTTTTTGGCAATTAAGCTTTCATACGCTTCTGTTCCCACATCTATATTATTTGCATGCATGAAGTGATGTTCAAAGAAACACACTTTTGCCCAGTCATCTTCACTAAGCTGTCCCTTATAATGTGTGTTCAGTGTTTCCAAATTGTTTTCATTTATTTCTAATGTTTTCATGTCATTCCTATCAAAAAATAAATCAGATGCCACTTGCTGGTATATCTGCAATACAGTTGTCACTCTGCATTGAGCTTTGCTTGTGATGCATTGATTGTAGAGTTCCTTTGACAATTGGCTACATACTTCAGACTGTGTTGAATTGGCAAAGAAGAAATGCACAACATTTTGAGCTTTAAACGCAGTTTGGCCATTACTTTTACAATATATTCCTTCCCTTTCAGCCACCGAAAAACATTGGCCTTTACAAAATGTGTCTCGTCAGGAAGAATTTTTTTCTCAAAAAATCTATGAGTTGATGGAAAGCAACATATTCTATTCCAGTATCATCAGTTACAATGGAAAGTTCTTTCAAACCTAGAGTTTTAAATTCCACCATTTCGATGTAAAGTTTTACCTGAAATAAATAGGTTTTCAATTATTTTGACAACATAATTGCCTGTTCTTCTCAAATGCGAAAAACAAAGGCAATACATATTGATATTATATATGTAAATCTTACTTACGAATTGTCCTTATTGCGAATATCATCTAAAACATCTCTTTAAACTGGTGGTTAATATAACAAGTTGTTTTATATAATCATATAACAAATTGTTGACTTCATTTGTGCTTTACGTTTTAACAAAAGAAAAGCACATTCAATTTAAAATACTTAAAGCAAAAATATTTTTTTTTTTTTTTTTTTTAAAGAAATCATAATCTAACAATAGTATATCATAAATGTGGAATGAGCATCAAAGTATCGAAAGATAACATACCTTTTCTGTATTGGTAGATTTTCATTTTAAGCCTTAGCAAGACAAACTCAATTTCAGAATATTTAGCTCACATACTGCAATAACGGTCAGTACAAGAAACATCTGTGATACACACAGTAAATAGCCCAGCAGGATCAGCGCAGGCTGATCTGGTCGATACATTACGCAGATGTCTATCGCCGGTTATGACTGAGACCTGTTGGACAAGACACGCTACCTATCCTAGTACTTGTAAGTCATAGGCGGATCATGGATAAGTGTATTCTCCCCGTGATGTTACACAAAATACTTTTAAACACAAACTGTCTATGATAGACAATCATATGTCAACGTGAACAGACGGAGGAGTACAGATTTAGCTTTTTAAGTATTATAGTTCCTGTAGTTGTTTACACCAACGTGAGACAACTATATCCAGGAACACATATCATTACGATAAATGATAAGCCCGGAATGCAAGCTGATATTTAAGCCCCGTCACACGAAAACAGACCTTCTGGACTTTGCGATCTGCGTCAGGCGACCATCCAAACCAGCCTGCGACCAGCGTCCATTCAGACAAGTGTGCGCCTTCGCTGTCTGGTCCGTTACATGTATCAATAAACAAACATATGATGTGAGTTGGAGGGTTTAAATTGTATTCCTCGTTATTGTTAACGTTTGTTATGATTGTACGTTAACCCTTTTCCACCTGCAGACACATTTTGACGCAATAGCCGCAGACGACTTTGTTAACATTGTGCTCGTGAGGAGCAATTTCTCCTTTTACCACAATGCTTTCCACTTTTAGTCATTGGTTATCCATTCAATTTAAGAGATTAACCATTGTTTGACACAATATTTTCAAATTCGTCTGCTGCAGATTTCTTGTATGTGGGAAAGGGTAAAGACATTTGTGTTGACTAAGGCTTGGAACATGTAGCGAACTATTTTCAAGGTAAACATGGGCCGTGGCTGGCGACATGGGGTCCTATTGCAACTCCAAGTAATAATTGAGATTTACATTGACGTACAACTAGCGATATGTACAGTTCTAGTTATTTTGTCAGAATATGCATTTATGTAAATAGAAAATACATACCGACAATGAAGTGCATATGCACATGCACACATGGACGATCCCCCGGTAGCTCAGTCTGCAGCGACGCGGGCTGTCAATACAGGTGGTCATGAGTTCGAATCTAAACTCGGCCAAATTCTTTCGGACGTTTGATAAAAGTAACTGCGATAAGCGTCATTCGTCTGTCAAATTGCCTTGAAGTATATGTGCACCCACTGAACAGCAGGGAGTAGCTTGGGAATACGTGTGTGGATTACCGGTGTGAGAGCACATGGGTATGTGAACTGTTCGCCGGCATATGACTGGAGATTAAAAACGGCATTAAACCCAAATGAATCAATCAATGCATCACTCAATCAATTATTGTACGCAGATACAGCAGGATCCCCTAATCCCCTGACGCAACTCATAAAACATATTGATCACAGGACTACGAATCGTTATGGAATGTGATTCATCTTGAATGCCTGTAGATACTAAAATGCCCCATTATTAGAATTGGTATGACCACATGGACGGACAAACACTCCTACGTTTGACCTCTTAGGTGGTACATCAATTGTTTTCAAACAAAAGAATGACCACTTAAAAAAAAAAAATATATACAAAATTAAGTAGCTACGGAATTAATTAAAAGATTGTTTAGTCCTATCTATGCCTTACCTGTAAGCACATAATACACCAATCGTGTACACTAAATGATGACCGGTCAGACGGACCTTTCTTGGGACATTAACCCTTTCCCTCATACGACAATTCTGCAGCAGACGACTTTGTATTTTGTCAAAACATAGAAAATCTCCATAATTGAATGGATAACCTATGACAAAAAGTGGAAAACATTGTGGCAAAAGGAGAAATTGCACGTTTTGTGCAATTTCTTCTTTTGTCACTTTGTTTTCAAAACGCCGTCAACTGCAGAGGCGTCAGAAAGCGTCTATATGAGGGAAAGGGTTAAACATTATTATATGTTGGTATTTCTAGCGATGAAAATAACATGATTAGACGACTATAGCCAGAAATACCCATCATTACGATCAATGATAATAGCCCGGGCTACAAGTAGATGATTAATTGTTTCTCTGCGACTAGCAACGATCCAGACCAGCTTGAGCATCCGCACAGTCTGATCAGGAACATATGGTCGTTACAACAACGGTTCTATTTAAACTCAGACTTAACAGAAAAAGCAAGTTAAAGGTAATTGTCGTTAATTGCAAATATATCCGAAGGTCGGTGCTCAATCATTGATCAAAGATAAGCCCGGAATACAAATAGATGATTAATTGGTTCTTCATTGTTATGCAATTTTACGACTGTTCCAACAGACATATCCTGAAAAATAGATTAACTCTTTCACTGCTGAATTTAACAAAGTCGACTATTCAATGTTGAAAAGTGGACCACTCCATTTTTTGTTCATCGGGAATTTTGGTAACATTTAATGTCTAAGTGGCAACCAATACATATTTCAGTAAAGTCAGATCGTTACGAGATGTCTCACCAAAATATGTATTGCTTGAAAAATCCTTTAATTTCCTTTGGCTGCGAAGGGGCTAAGAATGGCTATGCGAACGGTTTGAATATAACAGAGCAAGGCCATACCCAAAACAAACCTTCGTACACCACACGAAAAAGATTAAATTGCATACTGTTATATGGTCATAAACGTTATGAGAAGCTTATAGGATGCTTGTCTAACTAGATAGCAAACTGCGACGGTCCTGATCAGATTGCGCGAGGACTTCGCCGTTTTTAACATTATACAAGTTATTTCACGGCGGCAAGTTCACCTAACAACGTTCTAACTGAATTTCTTCCCAGGCTACTGGTCACTTATTCATAACTATTTTAGCATATGGATTGAGGACGAATGATGCTAGGAAGGTACAATGAATGATGTAAATCATCGGACAGAAAAGATTGCCCTAAGCACACAATACTATTCATATGCATCTGGAGCTTCCCACATAAATTTCAGCAAACAAGTGGAAGATCAAAGTCGAGTTGACTGTTTGTAGAAAACGATGACGAAAGGAACACACGATGACTTATGTAAATACTCGGACAGAAAAGGTTGCCGAGTCGAGGTTCGAACTCCCGATCTCGTGGTGGACAGCTCTCCTCATTACCGACAGAGCTATCGCGGTTTGACACACACACACGAACCGTAAATAAATGATTGATTGATTGACATTAACGCTGTTTTCAACACATTTTCATTCATATAACCGCGGCCCGTTTACCTTTTCATATGTGTTTTGGTTTTCTCACACCAGTACTCCGCAAAAATGTCTTTCCAAGCAACGGGCAGCTTTTCCAGATAGACTGCCAGTCAATTAGTGGAAAATTGTAGGAATGACGCTTGTCGCACGGGCCGTAAATTAATCAGCAACTTGACTATATCTAGGAATATCTGGGAATACCTATCATAACGATATATGTATGATAAGGCCGGAATGTCGGCAGAAGATAAATTGGTTCCTCGCTTATGTCGACTTTACGACTGTACGGACGGACATATCTTGGATTCATTCGTACGTGGAATTGAGCCACGGTAACCTAAAGGGGTCTTATCTTCCTTGTAGAAGTCTTATTATTTAACCCTTTCACTGATATGGACGTTTTCTAACGCTTTAACGAACAATTACTAACGGAAAGGGTTCATGTTTTCCTTTCGACTGATTTGAAATACACGTTAAACGAAATTCGACCTCCAGTGGATTTGGAACCAATGGCAAAATCGACAAAATGGTTTACTAGTATCACCAGTTGTTGGTCGTATTGTGAAAATTACTTTGAATCAATGGTAATAACGACAAAATAGTTTACTCGTATCATCAGTGTTTGGTCGTATTGTGAAAATGATTTGACCTTGGATTCGGGACGTCACAATTCTGACCCCTGCACGCGGACATAGGTAGAAACGGTAACCTAGTGAATGTGCGTGGGCTGTGGAATCTATATAACTAGACTACGTCATATACGAACTTTCACGAAGTTATCCGATGTCTCCCTATGTTCGAGTGTAGTGGACCGTCTGAAGTATGTGCTTGTACGCGGTCAATTAATTGACGTACTATTTTGCTTCAAACAAAACAAACAGTAGGCGACCAAGATCAGACTGCACGTCACGTACATGAACGTGTATGCTCGTATTGGTTGACGGCAGAGGTGTCCCACTATGATGTGGATACTCAAAAGAATCGTTTGCGTAGGGTCAAAATTGATAGAGTGAGAGGGTCAAATAAGGATGTTTAGAACATGCAAAACGCTCCTTATCGAGAGCTCTGGTCGACAGTAGTGTAATACATTTGAACGCGAACATAGGTAGAAACGGTGCGGGGGCTGTGGAATAAACATAGCTATACTGGGTCATACGAACTTACACGTAGGAACAGAAGTTTATACCTAGTTTTCGTTTGCACTATTCAGAGTTTTCGTTCAAATATGTTTCACAATAGCCTTTCTCCAAAGATTTGGGTGTTTTGTTCGACTCGATTATGAATACAGAAGGTGCATACTGGTCTGTATCGGGCTCTTCGCTGGTAATTTACACGCAAAGGTCGGTTTTAGCGTGATCTGTCTTTCGAAAACGTTTTGGGAAAAAGGCAAATACTTCATTACCATACTTTCATTTAGAGAAATTGTCCATATTTGTGCCTATATGTTTTCAAATTCATCGCATCAGATGACTTTAGAAAACAATTTGGCACAATGAGAGAAATTGCTCAAAATTAGCAATTTACCCACAAAGTTTATACATTCATTTATAAATACTTTCCACAGTTTTACCTAGATTTATTAAAATGCATCTGCTGTAGATTTTATTGCATATTGGAAAGGGTCAATGTGGCATCAATACTGAGAAGTCTCATGTTTTTATCTCGCATACAACTCTCAGCGACGTTAGGGTCTCGCGTGACTTGGTCCATTGAATGTATAATCCACCTTTATACATGGCGTACACGCACGCTATTATTACTGCGGAATAAACTTCTTGTTTTATCACCTCTGTCCGCATTTGACGCCATGCTGTTATTTTGAATAGACTGTTTGATGGTTTGGTGGGCGATAAGAATGTGTTTTACCTGTTCTCATTTCTTTTCTTACACGCATACATTTCTCTCTTTCTTACCTATGAAGAATAATTAAGTTAAGAATTAAGAAAAGGTTCATAGCCCGCTTTATTCCTTAAAATTCTGTCAATGTTATCTGTTTATTTCTAATGATGAGAAGAGTAAAATACATTATACATGTAACAGTTAGTTACTAGTAATACAATGCCCGATGTATACTAATGCTGCTATATACTACAACTACAACAACTACTACAACTACTACTACTACTACTACTACAACTACAACTACTACACCTACTACTACTACAATTAATTTTACTACAGCTACTACTTCTACAACCCCCACCAATGTTTCCGACGCTGCTACTGCTACTTCTCCAACTACGAGTACCACTACTACTACTACTACTACTACAACTACTACTACTACTACTACTACTACTACTACTACTACTACTACTACTACTACTACTACTACTACTACTACTACTACTACTACTACTACTACTACTACTACTGGTACTACTATTACTACTACTACTACTACTACTACTACTACTACTACTACTACTACTACTACTACTGGTACTACTACTGGTACTACTACTACTACTACTACTACTACAACTACTACTACTACTACTAACTACTACTACTAACTACTACTACTACTACTACTACTACTACTACTACTACTACTACTACTACTACTACTACTACTACTACTACTACTACTATTGCTTCTACTAATATTACTACTACTACTACTACTACTACTACTACTACTACTACTACTACTACTACTACTACTACTACTACTACTACTGGTACTACTACTACTACTACTACTACTACTACTACTACTACTACTACTACTACTACTACTACTACTACTATTACTACTATTACTACTGGTACTACTACTGGTACTACTACTGGTACTACTACTACTACTACTACTACTTCTACTACTACTACTACTACTACTGATACTATTACTGGTACTACTACTACTACTACTACTACTACTACTACTACTACTACTACTACTACTACTACAACTACTACTACTACTACTGCTACTACTACTACTACTAACTACTACTACTACTATTACTACTACTACTACTACTACTACTACTACTACTACTACTACTACTACTACTACTACTACTACTACTACTTCTACTACTTCTACTACTACTACTTATTCTACTTCTACAACTACTACTACTACTACTACTACTACTACTACTACTACTACTACTACTACTACTACTACTACTACTACTACTACTACTACTACTACTTCTACTACTACTACTTATTCTACTTCTTCAACTACTAGTACTACTAATTGTATTATCATTTTAAAACGCGAGTCTCTTTACTATTCCCACATGCCACAAAATCCCGCATTTTTGCATGATGTATTATCATAGTGAATCTCGGTATCGGTGTAGCGTGAAATTTGCGAGATCGTAAATGTAAGCTACGATTGTACTGACAAGGCATAATGTGCATGGGCGTAAAACGAAGACTGCTGATCAGGATCTATAATGTTTGACATCTAGTCGCTAAACCTCTTTGGTGATTCTTGAGAACGGTTATGACCGGCTAAAAATGTCCCACATACAGACGTTTGCTGACGCCTCTGGTGCAGAAAATGTTTGAGAACATTCTGACAAAAGGAGAATTATAAGGGATAATGAGCATTTTCTTCCTTTGTCAATAATTGTTCTTTCATTCATAGTGAGTTCCCATATTTTTGCCGAGATGTTTTAAAGTCGCCTGCTGCAGATTTAATAAAAATGACATTCATATCAATTAGATCACATTACATAGCATAAATGAATGTGCGAAGGAAAGAAACTTAGCGAAATAAAATTATCCGGTGGTGAAAGTCGTCTTCATTGCTGCTCGAGGCTCTCATGCACGGAATAGCTGGCGTGGATCAAACATGTTTGTACAGATCACGAGACTGACGAAAACGGATACAAATAGTCCGGTGTCCGATGAACATGTCTTCAGGCTTGAGTTGGCGCAACATCTCCACATTTAATGTCTCCAAGATGCCCAACAGCAAGACCAAGCCATGGAGGAAGGATTCCAGTGGCGATAGAAGAGCTGAATAGGCCGCCACCCCAGAGAAAGCAGGTTTAGTCTTAGAAGAAGTTGCAATTTCCAGAATCGCATTCTGAGCCACATGAAGAAGCCCTTTTTGACCCTGAAGAGATCCATGCAAGGACAGAATATATCCCAAGTCCCAGTCATTCCCAGTTTCATCAAAGACAACTCACAAGTCAAGTAAATCAAAGTCAAAGAAGAAGTTCAAGAAGACTTGCAGCATCCGAGATAAGCAGAAAGAAGTCATGGAATGGGTTATGTCACATCTCTGACTTTGGAACATGAAGCACAAGTACTTAAAATCAAAGCATTGAAAGTGCTCACAGCAAGGGGCTAACTGCAGATTACATTTGGACATGGATAATTCTAACTAGAACACTTTACAATATAGCACTTTGTTATGTCCATATATTGAATGAGAACGGAGTTGAACGCAAAATACTGTACACACAGTATGGTGGTCTATCTATATACTAAAATTAGACACACATATGCGCATCTACTATCTCGGTAGTTTCTGATTAGCACACCTCCTGGTTTAGAATGATTATTAACAATTATTTGTTTAATGCAATTAACACATGTACATGTCATTTCAAAATCACATGAACGTCTCTGCCTATCAATGATAGATATACTGAGAGTCCAATTATAATATCAAAGTAGAAATAAAATCCTGTGTAATCTACATTTTCTTCAGCGTGATATAACTGAAATATTGTTAAAAGCGACGTAAAACATCATACACACGAATTCATAAATTTCACAAAGCATAGGTGAACAGTTTTAAATGCATTGCTTTTGAATTCTTTTTAAACTCCAACATTTTGAAGCAGTTGGCTGCAGTATGAGGAATTTATAAGACAACAATGAAAAAGATGATTATAATATGTATTATATAAAAAAAAAAAACCCCACAAAACAAGATAGACAGACAGAGGCGTCACAACAATTAACGAAATTAACAGTAAAACACATCCAGAAGACGGAATAAGTCCCAGTGATAAAATATATATCAAAAGAGAATCACATTTTTGAAATGATAGTTGATATTTTATGAAAATAAAACGCTTCAATTAAAAATAATTCGCTAGGACGTTTATCGATTTCTTATAATTATTTAAATGTACACAATGCATAGAAGTTGTCCGGCTGGTGTAGAGGTATGTACTTTCGCTTGATTGACATGACCTCACCATTACAAGGAACGCATTCGCCGAACAAGAAAAAGACAAGAAAAGCATGCGAACGGAGACGAACGGATAGATTTTTGTTCCATCCGTCGGCCGTTCGTTAATGCCATCTTGCAGGGTGTGACAGTACCTACCACCGTACTTCAGTTCAATCACGACATTGCAGGTATCACAGACTGGTACGACACGTGATTTGTCATGCTATTACCGAACAAATATGAACAACAATAAGTATATTAAGTGACTACTATATTTCTTCGGCAATTTAGTATAGCCCGATCAAAGCTCGAATCCTTATTTTCGGACTTTCAAGGCAGGGACTGTTATATATTAACCCATTCCCACTGACAACAAATCTACAACATACAACTGTGAAACATCCCTATAACAGTGTATAAAGGGGAGTATGCTTATCGAATAGATTTTAACACATTGTGGCAAAAGGAGAAATTGTTCCTCATGAGTAATTTCTCCTATTGCTACAATGTTTTCAAAATACGTATGCATCAGGTGAGGCAAAATTCATCATTATGTGGGAAAGGGTTATGACTTGGCACAGAATTGTGCGCAATAAGATGATACCATTTTTGCTACTAATATCCGTATAGGAACTTTCTTCGCTGGAAATGTGTAAGACGACATATTTATATTGTATTCTGATCTGAATCAGTATAACTTATAAGACTTTCGAAGGTCATTTATCACTTGACCTTATCTATCTCAGCAACAACCTCTTGGACTCAAACAATGCCTACCCCCCACTTAGAGATCGTGGAAACACTTCAACGGCAATTAAGAAAATGAGTCTGGCAAAAGCGAGTAAAAACTTCGAAATAATTAGTATTGATTAGAGGAAACTTTTGACCTCTTTATCAATTCTATTCTCCCCGCTTTCTGTCAGAAATATTACTGCCGCGTTTGGTCAAAAGGGGGTACTATGCTGCACATGCGATTAATTTTGTATATGAGCCGTCCCGCGAGAAAACCAAAGTTATGGACTCTTCGTAATGTATCGACCCAGATCAGCCTGTGCACTCCGCGCAGGCTAATTCGGGCCGACACATTTCCGTCTCAGGGTGATAGAGGTATAGAGTAATGATTCCTAAAACAAAAAATCCACAGGAGGCGAAAAAGATATGTCCGGGTTCGTCTGCTCGGTATGCTTAGGCTGATCCTGGTCGATATTTTACGCAGAAACCACAATGTTGGTTTTCTCGCAAGACTTTCATGTACTACCTGTATTATTTATCCTGATACCGATTCACCAGAGGTAGAGCTATTCCCACAACTATACGCGCCAAGAAGGGAAGTCATAACTATCAATTTAAAAGTATGTGTATGACTCGACCGGGGATCGCACCATAGTTTCCCGTTTCCCGGAAGGCGGACGATGTTACAACGTCACCACGGAGAAGACTCATGTGAGTGTATTAATTGATTAGTCTTCGCTAAGAATTAATAAATGAGTAGCGGGAGGCTTCGCTAAGAATTAATAAATGAGTAGCGGGAGGCTTCGCTAAGAATTGATAAATGAGTAGCGGGTTTTGACGATCATCAGACTGTACGAGTATGTAAGCTGATTATGGTCCACAATGTTCACAATAGTTGGCTAAAGTCACGTGTAGTTTTCAGACAATTACGTACCTGCAAGACTATTTGAGACATCACGCGAAAACAGATATTGTTGTATCCACAGTATAGCAACATATAAAAGGGGGAATTGTAGTAGAACAACTAATTTTATTTTATCAAGCTCTTGTCAGTGTAGATAAAATGTGAATGATCCGGTGAGTCTACACATTTGCATAGGCTCGTCTGAGTCTCCCATTTTCATTGGTGATACAATACTTTGTTTTAAATGATGCGACTTAGTTCTTATTAGAGGGGGTATTTTAAATCAAATTACCCTCATAAGTCTTTAAATGTGAGTCGTTTACATGTTGGAAAATAAGTACAATCATTCTGGTTTTGGGAATACATTTAGACTAACATACTAAGTGACTACAGTCATAGATGGTGTTGAACCCTTCTCCACATGCGTATCTTACTTTTGAGGCATCTGCAACAGATAACTTTTGAAAATATTGTGACAAAAAGAAGACGTCGCTCGTAAAGAGAAACAAACTTCTTTTGCCACAATGTGTTCTCTCTATTCAATAAACCAATACTCTTTTAATGAAATTTTCCATATTTTGTTTAAATTCTTTTAAATTCGTCTACTGCAGATTTGTTGAATATAGGGACATGTTAAGTTTTACCATCATACAAAAAGTACTTTCCAAACTATAGCTATGACTATACGACTCAATATATGGAATGTTATTGCATTTTGACGCCTGTCAAATATCCACAAACACTTCTTTCAACTGCTGATAAGCCACTGAGAGGCTTGATCAAGATTGATGACGGTACATAAAGGTCGTTGGAATTAGTACACGAACCATCTGTGAATGTTGCCCTCTTTTAACCCCTAGCCGACAAACAACAAATCGTAAGTATCTTTGGACAAATATACAAATGCGTCAAACCGCGTCTGCGAGTAGGAACACTTTTAAAAGTCAAACGGTGCAAATAGTACGGGAAAAGTTTTGTTAAACTAGGCTGGAGTTTATAAACTTTATTTACCATTAGATTTTAATACGGAACGTATGCCCTAGTGTCATTTACGCGCGTGTTGCATGCACGTCAGCACGAGTGTGTTGTAAGGTGTATTGATTGTTTGGTGTTTTACCCCGCTTTTAACATGTTAACAATGCTCACCCTGCCACCCTGAGCACAGCGATTACTTCCATTATAAAAGTATTTGGTATGACCCGGCTGGGAAACGAAACCCGCGACCTTCCGCACCGAGGCAGAAGCTCTACCATTACATCACTGAGACTTTTTTTATTCAAGTCTATCCATTTAAATATTATATCCTTATATTTTGTCTTTTTATTTATTTTATGAAAAACATAACCATATGATTAGATACATGTAAGATTAACGTTGGTGACGGGTCCTACTAAATACTGCAAGGACTACAAGGACTACAAGGACTACAAGGACTACAAGGACTACACACGGACTACAAGGACTACAAGGACTACAAGGACGGCTGTAGTATGACAAGGACAGATTACCCTGTAGAGTGTAGGTACATATCATCCTTTATGGTGTAGGTGGAGATCACCCTGTATGGTGTGGGTGCAGATCACCCTGTAGAGTGTAGGTACAGACCACCCTGTAGAGTTATGACCAGAATAAAATAATTGACTTTAATGTATGAAAGAGTGAATGTGGTGAAACGTGTAGATATCTGACAAGTTAAAATAATGTAAGAAATGGAGCCGTCGTTTATGTTCAAAGGACTTCTTATTTTCCTACATTATTTCAGGGTAATCTGTCCTTGTCATACAACAGCCGTCCTTGTAGTCCTTGTAGTCATTGTGTAGTCCTTGTAGTCCTTGCAGTATTTAGAAGGACCGTTGGTGACCGATAACGACAATAGCCAACTATCTAAAGGTCGTGAGTTCAAACTCTGACTCAGCCGTTGATTCTTTCTGGTGAAGGACAAACGTCACATTGACTAGCATCATTCGTACTACATTAATTGGGTAACAAATATATATATGGGGAGATAGTGGCTAATTGCCATGACAGAACGTTGTGCTGAATACCGGTGCTTGAAGCCAGGAAACACGTGCTTAGATGAACTGTCCGTTGTTATACAACTGTAAACCTGTTGAAAACGGCTCTAAGCTCCAATCAATATTTCAATAAATCTCTTTACACAATGTTCAGTGTCAGGTTAGAAGTGTCAAGCAATACTTTTATATACCTTAATTATTTAGTTACTTTGTCTATATGGGGAGAGAGCCAACTGACCTGAAAGAATGTTCTGTGGAGACTTGGTACCAGAAAGCCAGGAAACACATGCTTAGCTAAACTCTCCGTCGTGATATAACTGAAAACCTGATGAAATCTGCTCTAAGCTCCAACAAATAACGTAATCATTCTATTTACACAATGGTCAGTGTCAGGTTAGACGTGTCAAGTTATACTTTTATTCACCTTAATTATTTACCTTAATTATTCATTTACTTTGTCTTTATTGGGAAATAGCCAATTGCCCTGAAAGACTTGGTACCTGAAAGCCAGGAAACACATGGTTAGCTAAACTCTCCGTCGTGATATAACTGAAAACCTGATGAAAACTGCTCTAAGCTCCAATCAGTTACGTAAATATTATATTTACACAATGTTCAGTGTCAGGTTAGACGTGTCAAGTAATACCTTTATTCACCTTAATTATTCATTTACTTTGAATGATTCTTTTCTTGGTATATTTTAACCAGGTGAGTCTGAAATAGCTGTCTAGGTCAAATTACGCTAAATACATCCGCGGGCCCCTTTGATCTACAGCCAAGTAGTGCGTAAACAAAACTTTGTTTGCCTAGAAATGGTTGTACATCTGGCCCAGACTGCATTGGATATGTGACAATGGGTGTAAATTCTTTGTAAATATGTAGAGGATGAACTGGAACTGTTTGATTTGATCATTTTAGGTATGTTGACCTTGTGTGAAAGTGAAAGTAGAGTATGGGTAAACCCATTTTCAGCCTAGCTGGATTGTGGTAAAAAGGATGGTCCCCATCTTCACAGAGCGAGTTCTTTCTTGCATAATACATGACCCCACATTTTCTATGGATTATTTTAAAGGTAAGAAGTATCTCTTTTCAATGATATATGGTGTTCTACATGGGAAACGCTTAGAAAATATGACAAACGAGGGTTGAAGCTGGTTGATTTACATGTAAACAAAGAAGGAATTTATTTGGTGTATTGTGACCTCTATGGATTTAGTTCTTTGGTGGGCACCGATCTAGGATATCCAAAAAGTTGTCAGATAAAAAATAAGGCGAAGTAACTCTTGTTGTATTATTTGTTCCCATATTGAACTATTATTTATGGCGAATAATAAGTCTTAGCTTCTTTATTAGTAAATGGCAGACATATAAGCATTTCAAATTAAAAAAATATTTTTCTTACGCATGTATTTGCTCCACGCAGCCGCGTATGTATTTCGGTGACTTTGCCATAAAGAGTTATTTTCCTAAGACTTTGAATACCGTTACCATCTCCCTAATAGAACTTCCTATAAAGTAGACGACCATTGAACACACTGCAGGGGAAAAAGAGAAATTGATAAATATGTAAATATTAGCCATTTCTCCCTTTTTCGTACAATGTTTTCAACTGAAGAAACGCAGTAATATAACCGAAAGACTGTTGAAAGCAACTTAAAGCATCATTCAACCCCCCCCCCCCCCCCCCCCTCCCTCCACACACATACCCAGACAAAGCCACTGGATTGTTATAGCCACACATTTCCAAATCACCCAAGGTCGGTTTTCACATGGCGTAGCTCAATTGGTAAATTATATCATAAATCAAAGTGGTGTCACCGCGATTCTACAACTTTTTGTCCGACTTAAATTTGTCTGCCTACAAAATATTTAATTTCTCTCCTAACATGTCTTACTTAACCCTTTCGCGTATACATCACATATCTGCACCACCAGACTTTGACAATATATAGACACGACTTCGAAATATATTTATATATATATATATATTATAAAATGGTTGAAAAATATTGGGGCAAAATGAGAAATTGCTCATTTTGAGCAACTGTATCTTTTTTTCACACTGTTTTCAAAAGTTGTACGCTGTAGATGCTTCGAAATGCGTATGCGTGTGTAAAAGGGTTAATGGCCCCTTTGATTTACTCCTTCAAAGTTCCAAGATCAAGCGGGTGTGAAATGTGTTACCTTGCATTCATAGTTCGAGTATCTCACCACTTTGGACATACCATTAGTTTGGTTCGGTTTTTAGTTGGGGGCTTTACGCGTTTTGAATAGTAGTTCAGCTATAACACGTTCACAGTACGCTGATCCATGTTCCCTAGGTGACTTAACGATCATAGACACGGAAACGTGCCTTGTCCAAAGGCGTTCCATTTGTGATATGTGGACACGTAAATACCGATGTGTAAAACGAAAGCTTTCAATTGTTGGCTTGTTTAAACGGTGTTTTAGGCCGCTTCCAACGTCATTTTATTATTGTTTGTTTGTGACTACATTTTCCTATCGTGTACACAAGGGTTACAGGTTGGAGATATCCGGGTTCGATACCCGGTCCCCGGTCGAGTCCGTAATTCGGACAGCGGTCGGGTCATTGTAAACACACACATTACTAATGGTAGTCATAGATTCCCTCCATGGCGCTCATGGTATCGCGGAACTAAGATCAATGCATTTGTGTCGGGATAAATAATACCGAAAGTACTTGTCAATGACTCAGAAAACGCCGTGATAAAACTGATTACTGACCTATTTCAATGGCAATTACAATCAATGAGAGTTCAGCCTTTTGGGATTTCCCCACATAACCGGAGCGAGTACTGGTGTAGTCAGGGGCGTAGCTCCCTTTAGGCACTGTAGGCACAAAATGTCCCAAAATGCATCTGCGTAATGTATCGACCAAATCAGCATGCGCTCTCCGCGCAGACTGATCCGGCCGACACATTGCATCTTAGGGGGATAGATGTATAGAGTAGTGATTCCTGAAACAGAAAATCCACAGGAGGCGAAAAGTGTCTATCCGGGTAGGCCTGTGTGGCATGCTTAGGCTGATCCGGGTCGATACTTTACGCAGAGTCCACAATGTTGCGGCGATAGACATCTGCGTAATGTATCGACCAGATCAGCCTGCGCTTTCCGCGCAGACTGATCCGGCCGACACATTCCGTCTTAGGGGAATAGAGTAGTTATTCCTGACACTGAAAATCCACAGGAGTCGAAAAGTGTCTATCCGGGTAGGCCTGTGTGGCATGCTTAGGCTGATCCGGGTCGATACTTTACGCAGAGTCCACAATGTTGATCACCAGGCGGCCTACACATTGATTATTGCCAAGCTACGCCCCTGGTAGTCTCCAGGAAGCAGCCATCGAGCGCGAATGATATAAGCTGAAAGCTCAATTCGCAAACGATGCAACATAAATAAGTGTATACTAATCAAATTGCATACGTCTATAATTGACATTTGACCATAAACGTTATCCAAGAGTTTCGAGGATGTGTCTATGCCTAATTACTTATAGGGAAAATCATGACCCCCAACGGCACGGAGGCACGGGCTGATCTGGATCTCTGCATATTGTAAATTCCCTATGGTCGATTACAGTGATTTTGTAGCTTTTTTTTATAACTTTTTTAATTAGATTTGCTTTCTACCGTCGAAGCATGTTAACCTTTTCCAACTTACTTACGCTTTTTGGCGCACCTGCAGCAGACGACTCGTGATAACAGTATGCAGCAAATTACTTTTTTAAAACATTATCAAAATAAGCACTTTCTCCTTTTGCCAGAATGTTTTTAACTCTACTCGATAGTTATACATTCATTTTTCAAAAATGTGTCTAGTTGTTTTCAAAGTCGTCTGCTGCAGCTTTGTCGTACGGCGGAACGGTTTCTTGGTGGGAGACAGTGGTGCAGAGGTAGAGCGTCGGCCTCTCATATCAAAGGTCCCTGGTTCGAGTCCCGTGATGAGCGGGTCCTGACTTTGGGATTTTTCCATACAAACGGCGCGAGTACTGGTTAAGTCTCCAGGAAGCAGACATCGAGAGTGATTAATCTAAGCCTTTGGCTTGTTTCGCAATCGATGTTAAATAAATAAGTTTAAACTAAACTAAACGGTTTAATCAGAAATAATGAACAACAGGTACTTAGAAATATAAAATGTAAAGGACCTACATGTA